>SNQJ01S0000265.1:135066-206613 GCA_010110895.2 Picea sitchensis
TGTTCTTTGTGTTCATTGTGGTGATGACTTGTTGATGATATATTGCTGATATATGTTGTTGATATGTGCTCACATCTAAATGGTTATAAATGAAAACAATGGGTAATGAATAAATGTTGAATGCTAATTGATGAGTTTTTGTGCAACAGGGAAGTTTTGGGAAAAAGAGCCCCACACTCATTCACCCCCCCTCTAAGTGTGGTAGGTGTGTCCAACAGAATATCCAATTCTACTTGCATTTAAACCTAGTCCACGTCAGTGAATGTTATCCATAATTTTGGTCATCATGCTGATGTAATAATGATGGAGAACTCAGGCTCTGCATTGGCACTTTATCCTGAGAAAATTTACCTTTATCTCTTTCCATAAATCATAGTTTTGAGGAAGGTTCGCAGGCTGTCAATACATTTGCCTGCGAGAATGCACGATTCTTGCAGGCTAGCTTAAGCTAGGGTGCGAGAGGTTCGCACTGTGCCTAAATTCTAGGGTGCGAACATCTTCTAAAAAACGGAAAAAGATAAATTCTCGAACCTTCTAGAAGGGAATCTTCTAGAAGGATGAGATGGCATTCGAATGGTTATCTAAGTACTGGCTTTCCTAATATCTTGGGATCATTCCTATCCAAGTAAATAAATCTTTCTCTCCTATATATTGAAGGGAATGCTAATAGAAAAGGTTAGAAGCAAACTAGCAACAGATTTATTGGAGAATTAGTGGAAGATTGTATGAAGGACTGATGCTACAGCAGCTAGAGACACCAGCAAGGTTATCAAAAGTGGTTGATCTTCTTCATGCATGAGCAAGTGTGTGTATCAGAGCTAAGGGTCATCGAAAGGAGGTTTGCAACATCAAGGCTCAGGTTGTAAGTTTCACTTTCAATCAATATAATACAGTAATATGTCCCTTTCCCATAAAGCTAATGTCACTTTATTGTATAACTCCTTGATCATATACATAGATTAATTGTTGAATATATTGAGTTGTCTTCACTTCGATTGGTTTTTTTTGTTGTGGTCTTGACGACGCAAGAGCATTGGAGTGAAGCTTGGAACAACAAAGACCCAAGGAAGTGATCACAAGGTATGTACATGATTCTAGCCTCCTAGTTCATTCAACAGTTAAAATCTAGGGAAAGAGTATTATTCTGTCTTGTTTTGTTCTAGATCCAGGTGGATCTAGGGAGATCGGTTTGCGTCAGCACTTACGGATTTATCCAATAACAAAATTGGCGACTCCGTTGGGGATCATTCCCTTTTTTCTTTATGGTTTTTTGCATTTTTCTGTGGCCATTTGCTCCAGTTTCATTTTTCTCCTGTCTTATCAGTCTCTGAGTCCTCAGGATATCCTGAGAGACCTTCTGGGTCTAGAAGCCTTTGTCAATTTTGCTTTCTTTTTCAAAAATGTTGTCATCTTCAGGATTTCTCGCACTGTGTTTAATTGCAGCCTGCGAGAATTAGTCAGGTTCGCACCCTGCTCATAGGGTTCAGTGCGAGTACCTCGCACCTTGCTAAAGGGTTGCCTGCGAGAATCATAGATTCTCGCATTGTGTCAAACTGCTTGCCTGCGAGCAAGATTTTTCAAAATTTTGAAATTGAATTTTGGTTTTTCTAACTGCTCAGATCAGTTGATTTACCTCTTATGAGCTTATTGGACTGTTGATTGACATGACTCGTGCTTTAGTTTGCATGCTTACATAGTTTTAGGGTTTCAAGGTTTTTCTTGTCCTTGGTAGCTTGACTTTCGTTTCTTGGCTCTTATTGGCAAATTCATTCTCTCTTACTTCTAGAGTTGAGTGTGTCTGATTGGCTGAGAACCAGTGATTGGTTGAGAGTTAAGTGCTTGGTGTTTATCATTTGCTTGTTGGATTGAAAGAACATTTTCATTTGCATTGAGAAGACCCATTGGTTTGCTTTTTGTTTTTGATTTCATTGAAAGAGTTGATTGGGTTGTTATGGCTTGATTCTTTATGATTTGATTTCCTGCTTTCTCATTGGTATAGTGAGAGTTCTTTTTGGAAAGTGAACATCAAGTTTTTCTTTCAAAAACATTGTTTTTTATTAAACATTGAAAATCAAATTTTAAGAGATTGTTGAAGTATTTAAAAAAGACACATAGAGTTTGTCCTTTGATAAATGATTGTTTGCATTAACATTTGAAAGGAAATTGTGCATTGCATTGTAGTACAGGGTTGATTTGGAAAAATTTCTCTCTCTCCCGTAAATAGGATTCATGGAATGAAAAGTGTTATACTTCATTTTTATCCTTGCATTATTTGGGTCAGAGTCATACAACATGAGTTTCACTTCCGTTACCTTTGAGTAAACAACAGCTTTTAAAATATTGCGTAATATTAAAATTTATCTAGTAACTCTTTTCTAGGGCTCTTTTACACCAATATTTAGCTAGGCTAGTGCTTTGGAGTAGGAAGAGAGATACACTCTCCAAAAGCTCAAAACACACAATAGCATCTTGAGTTAGGGAGTGTTAAATTCCATTTGAAACATACTGTCCTAGGAAGCCCTTCTAACACAAGGGTCAAGCACTAGGTCGCATTGGTGTTGGCAGAGTTACTAACCCTGCTTTGTTGACATCAGTGTAGAGATTGCACGTATTACGGGGATCACTCTGAGGTATACCCACAATGATGAGTGGAAGCCTTTTGAGTTGATTTCGGGCTAGATACCCTGCCCTTGCGTGTGGATCGGACTGATGACTGTTCCCCTAGGATTTACTGTTGTTGGTGGTGACCTTAGTGGCCTATCTCTCTAGGTTCTTACCCAAGGTGAATATGGAGGGGAAAGTCTTCATGGTACCTGGAATTGACGTTGATCAAACTCACTCGGGCTCCTTGGAGGGTATACCCATGATTATGTGTGGGAGCTTGCACCAGGGTGTAAGTCCATTAAGCAGGTTGTCAGCGTAACTTTTCCACCTTAGCCCCGCTCCTTCTCGTCTCGTTGTTGCGACGTTGGATTTCATCACCAACTAGTGGCTTCGATATTAGAAGGTATTGTTTGATTGGTGATTTCTTCCTAGATTTTGTTTACTAGTGCGTGTTGTTTGTTTCTCAAAGTTGACCACAGGAATTTCTTCGCGGAGCTTGTCACTCATTTACAATTGCTCCCCCATGACGTTCACGTAGAATGCAAGGTTTATCTCTAGAACATCTGGACGGTTCTCAACCCTTGCCTAATAGCACACCTGAGGGCTCTCCTCATCAGAGTGAAGTCCCAGTTGTTACTCCACCACACGTGGAAACAAGTGACGTCCCAGTTGTCACCACACCATAGGTAGAACGTACTGATTCTCTCGAAGATTTTCGAATTACCAATACTAGAGAGGATTATCGCATTCGTCGTGGTGAACGACCTGTTGTGCGATCAAATTCTTCTGAAGAAGCAGTTGTTACATCTTCTGAATCGACCGTTGGGCCTTCTCCTGGTGTAGTAGGCCAAGATCCATTTTGGTTAGGTAATTTTCGACATGCCCTTTTTGGTACTGAGTCACCTCCAGTTTACGAAATCAACCCTCCGGTGTTTTCTGAGACAGAAACTACACCAGTGAATACCACTTACCAATTTGTTCTTCCTCCCGAGATGGCCCATCTCGCTAATACTACGAGTGTCCAGACTGAAGTTACTGTAGCTACTCTTGCTCCTATCAATACCCAACAAATGCCTGATGTCAACCCGACATTACCACCCGGTTACCATGTGTTGAATGCTTTGTTGAATGCTTCCAATCCAACACCTCCACAAACCCCAGCCGGTTCTCCAGGTGGTCCTCCTTTTCCTGGGTATGATGTTCCTCGTTTTATTCTGACACTCCCACCTTTTCCTTCTGGCAATCCTAATCCTAGTGGCACTATCCCGACTGTTGCACCAAACTTGCATATTCTTGTGGTTGGACAGGGTGGTACGGTTCCTTTTCCTTTTCCCCGACACAACACAGTTACTACACAACCTACGATTGGCACACAACTTCCGGGTGGAACTATACCTACGATAGGGGGACCAACCTCACCTTTTGGACAAAATATACCTCCTGAATTGGCCCAGTATTGGAAACAACTTCTACAAAACTTTCCTCAAAATGTTAGGGGGCAGCAAACTGTCCCTACTATAGGACAACCATATCCGGGTATAACTAATCCTATTTTGGGTTCGGGTCAAACTACTCAACCTCAAGTCCCTACTCAAACTCAAGGTTACAATCCTTGGGGCTACTATCCTATCCGGCCACCACTGAATCAGCCAGGGTCTTCCCTCTACGGACAATTTGCTTATGTTCCTACTGGTTTGCCGACGGCGCTTCCACCCCAAAGCCATCAGTACCTGCAAGTAAACCGACAATTACCTTTTCTTGCTACCTTGGATTTGCCATATTTGTCTAGGATTCTAAATGATCCTATTCGTCACTCTCCTCAATGGCCTGCTATTCCTGCTAAGCTTCCATCGCATATTCCGAAATTCGATTGCAAGGCGGGAGAGGACCCAAATAATCATGTCATGACTTTTCACTTATGGTGTTCATCCAACTCGCTAATGGATGACTCCATTTGTCTACGTCTTTTTCAACGAACCCTTACAGGTGCGGCTGCGAAGTGGTATATTGAATTGCCACGAGGTTTCTTTTCTGATTTCAACACCCTAGCTATGGATTTTCTTACACATTACCAGTTACCGATCCATTACGATACTGGGACTGAGATCTTGACTTCTTTCAAACAAACTAAAGGCACTCATATATCGGATCATATTCATGAGTGGCGAAGGAGACGACGTCTCATTAAACTTGAACTCCCTGATCAGTTACTGGCAGAATGGTTTACGAAATCTTTCGTGAACGAAATTGGTAAAGACATTTCTATGGGTGGTGTTGTTACAGAGGAGAAGGCTATAAGTCGTGCTCAATATCTTGATCTCGTTTATTCGCAAACGGGAACACTTTATGATTTGTTACCTGAATTACCTCGTCCTGGTACTTCCAGCACTTCAACTGCTCCAGCTGCCTCGCATGCAGTTGATGGTGTGATTGGTACTGCTCATACCCACTCACATTTTGTTTCAACTACAACCCCTAAATCCAATTCTTCTAATGTTCAAAATGCTCCGTCTCCTGCCCCTTCCACCGGTAAAACTTCTGAGGTGAATGTCGTTCAATCTACACCGACCGGTAAAAATAAATCCAAGAAAGAGAGAGGCAAGAATAAGGAGAGTAAAAATAATAATCAAACTGAGCAAACTAAAACCTCTCCTGTTGACGATCAGGATAAGCGCAAGCCACGATATCCTTGCCTTATCTATGGTGACGATCACTACACAAAGGATTGTCCTCGATGTGCCGAGGTTACTAAGTTCCTTCAAGGAACGCCGAAACCCTCTACGCCGGCAGTTTTGTCCCAACCCTTCCCGTCTCAACAACATGCCTCGTTGGTCATTCATGACCAACCCTCTACTTCTACGACATCATATGTTTTGATGTGTACTGGTGATTCTAAGAAAAATAACGTTGCACTCATGACTAGAGCCAAAGACTATACTCTGTCTAAGGAGAAGGTTGACAATTTACATCCTGATTTGGTACAGACCTCTCCACCGACTCCACCTACGAACGGTCCTCTTCATCTCGAACCACCGAGCCTTGATACAGTTCTGTGACCACCCCCGAAAGGTGTCGTTAAAAAATCGGCCTTCAATCCTCATGCTCATGCGGCTCAGAACTATAGCATTGTCGAAGATCTGGCCCAAGCACCTTCAGCGATGTCTGCCCTTGAAGTCCTTCAGTCTTGTCCTGCACAACGAAGGGCTCTGTTGAAAGCTATAGGTGGAATTGATCCTACAGATTCGAATTTAATAGTCTTTGACTTGGAAGATCATATTCCAAGGTTACCCCCTCAGCTTGCATTTCAGATACAAGTTGTTGTTGCCAACAAGAATATTTTTCGAACTGTTATAGATGAGGGTGCCTCAACGTGTGTAATGTCTTTTGCTTGTTGGAAAGCCATTGGCTCTCCTCCCTTGAACGAATCACAAAATACTTTGAAAGCCTTTAATGGATCTGGTTTTAAGCCTTACGGTGTTCTTCCATCATTTCCTGTTACTCTAGAAGGTAAGACAGTCCAAGTTGAAGTGGAAGTTTTTGATGCTCCCCTAGATTATAATCTTCTACTTGGTCGTAGCTGGATAGATTCTATGCGCGTTGTTGTGTCAACACTTTTCAGTGTCGTACGATTTCCTCATCAGGGAAAGGTTGTTACGGTTGATCAACTTTCCTTCTTTAATTCTGACACTCGTACTGGCAACGTGTCGTTTATAGCTAAAACCCCACCGGGTTATGAGAATGTCGGTGTAGGCCTTTTAAAAGACTCTTCGTTAATGGGTACTTTCCCCATTCCACCACCACCTGATATTCCACGCCCGTCAGTTGCTTCTATTAACATGATCTCCGCCGTACCTCATGAACTTACTGTGTCTTTCGACCCATGGATAGTCCCTGATCCTGGAGATCACGCTCGTTTCGGCGATGTCATGTCGTTAAGTCCGGTTGAGTCTGCTTAGAGAGACTCAATCTTTTCATGTTTAGAGAGTCTGAAAAGAGCTTAAAGAGAACTCCAGGGGAGTTCCTTTTTCGTATAATGTCGGTGAGCCCGAAAAAGTGATAAAACTATACTCAATCACGTTCTTATGTTTTTCACGAGCACAAGAACGGATAAAAAGACACTCGAGGTTTTATGTAAAAACCATAAAGCCTATCCAAAGGACAACTTTCCAACCCCTTTCGTCAACCAGATTGTCGATGACTGTGTCAGGAGTGAAATCTTTTCTCTCATGGATGGATTCTCCAGCTATAATCAAATTAACATCGCTCCTGAGGACCAACATAAAACTGCTTTTATTTGTCCTTGGGGTACTTTCGCCTATAGGAAACTTCCCTTCGGTATTAAGAACGCGGGCGGGACGTTTCAACGTGCTATGTCTTATGCATTTCACGATATAAATCATATCGTTCAACCTTATTTGGACGATTTACCCGCTCATTCTTTACGCCGAGTCGATCACCCCAATCATCTTCGAGCAATTTTCGTTCGTTGTCGGTTCTATCGCATTCGTTTAAATCCTCATAAATGCGTCTTTTGCGTAGAATCCAACCGTCTTCTAGGTTTCATTGTTTCACGTCAAGGGATCCGAGTAGATCCTCTTAAGGTTGAGGTCTCCTCCTTCTTCACTGCGCCAGTTACAAAGTTTGCAGGGGAAAGCAAACTTTCTTCGTCGTTTCATCCCTAATTACGCCGAGATTACTCGTGGTTTTACACGGCTACTAAATAAAGGTTCAGAGTTTGTTTGGGATACTGTGGCCAACAATGCTTTTGAGGCCTTGAAGTTGTCCCTCACGAAAGCTCCACTTCTTTTCCCTCCTGATTATAGTCGTGATTACTTTCTTTATCTTGTTGCCTCGGAGTATACCATAGGCATGGTTCTTGTTCAAGAGGATGATGCACGTAATGAACATGTTATTTATTACTTGAGTCGAAGTCTCTCATCCACTGAAATCAAGTATCAACATGTTGAAAAACTGGCCTTGGCTGTCGTTCAAGTTGTTCAACGCTTTCGGCATTATATTCTCTCAAGGAAAACTACTGTGATTTCACATTGCAACCCCATGCAACACATTTTGACACGTCAGTTGCTAGGGGTAAAGTACTCCAAATGGATTGTCATACTCCAAGAGTTTGACTTGGTATTTGATCGCGCCACGTCTAAGAAATCCTTAGTTTTTGCTTAGTTAATATGCGATTTTCCTCACTCTGCCACGGAAAATGTAGCAGTAGATTCATTACCTGATGAATCGTTTTTCCTTATCAACACAGACGATATTTGGTATGGGGATATCATTATATATCTCCAAACTTAGACTTTCCGGCCTGCTTTGTCTAGTACTGAACGACGTCGTGTCCGTTATCAAGCCCGTCAGTACATTATCCTTGGAGATACTCTTTACCGTCGAGGAATTGATTCTGTTTTTCGACGTTGTTTGACTTTTGACGAAGCCAAGAAAGCTTTGAATGACTGTCATTCTGGAGCATGTGGTGGTCATATGTCTGGGTATGATACTGCCCAGAAGATCTTACGCGCAGGATATTTTTGGCCTTCCTTGTTCAATGACTGCATTACTGTTGTTCAGAAGTGCCATGCCTGCCAGACCTACAATCAGAAAATTCAGTCGCATCCTGCTCCTCTTCATCCTGTGGTCTCAGTTGGTCCTTTTGCAAAATGGGGCATTGATTTCATGACATGTCACCCTCACTCGGCCGAGGGGCATGGTTACATCATTGTAGCTATTGAGTATTTTACAAAATGGGCCGAGGCGATGCCAACATTTGATAATACTGGAAAGACTGTGGCGTTATTTCTTTTCAACCATGTCATAGCTCGTTTTGGTGTTCCTCAAGCTATCGTTACCGATCACGGTAGTCATTTTAGGAATTTTATGATGTCTGAACTTACAGAAAAGTTGGGTCTTCGCCATGATAGCTCAACACCCTATTATCTGCAAGCTAATGGCCATGTCGAAGCAATCAATAAGGTTCTTATAACTATGCTTCGACGGATGATAGGAATTCATAAAACCAGTTGGCACACGATGTTGTTTTCAGCATTGTGCGCATATCGAACATCTGTTAAATTCGCTACGGGGTTTACGCCTTTTCGATTAGCCTATGGCATGGAAGCTATTATGTCGATAGAATGTGAGATACCTTCTCTGAAGCTAGTTGTTGAACTCTTACCCAATACTTCTGCTGAAGAGGAACGTCTGTTGTATCTGATGCGATTAGACGAGACTCGACGTGACGCTACTCCAGTAATAGAAGCCCAGAAGAAACGTGTCAAGGCACAATATGACAAGCATGTCAAGCCTCGCGTTTTCTCTAAAGGTGATCTTGTTCTTCTGTACGAACAAGATAAATATGTCTTAGGAGCTGGGAAATTCAAACCAATGTGGCGTGGTCCTTACATTGTTCACAAAGTTTTGGAAAAATGAGCGTATGAGCTAGTTGATTACGATGGTATACCTTTGAGTGAACCCAGGAATGGGTTGTACTTGAAGAAGTACTATGCATAAGTTATTTGTGCACGAGTACTTGTATTTTATGTATCATACTATGTGTGTGTTATTTTAGTTTTCTTTTGACGTTATCTGGTCTCTACCCTTATGTGACGTCGTGTTTGATTGCTAGATGTCAGAGTCTTCACTACCTTATATTGGCTTCGCCGATGGTGCTAGCCGTAGTAATCGGAACTTAGCTTCCGCTGCATGGGAAATCTATGCCCCAACAAATGAACTTATATCTTTACGAGGTGTATGTCTTGGCCGGGAAACCAACAACATCGCAGAGTATAGCGCCGTTATTGAATTATTGGTAGATGTTATCTCTCTCGGAATTCGTCATTTGGTTGTGCGACTTGACTCGCAGCTTGTAGTACTGCAGCTAAGTAATATCTACTCTATTCGAAGTCCTACTCTGTTAAGGGTTTATTTGCGGATTCGCCTCTTGGAACGGTATTTTGATTACATTGAATATCAGCATATTCCTAGATGTATTAATACATTGACAGATGCATTAGCTAATTATGTTTTGGACAGGCATTTGAACCATTTATAAATCAAACACATTAAAATTCACACAATGTAAAGTAAACCGGTAGAAACCATCTGTATATATAACGGTCAAAAGAGTTTGTTTACAAAATGTTTGTCCGAAGACCAAAATATCAAAAATTGAAGCTTATAGCTTCTACATAGTGACGTCACAGATGACGTTCACGGTAACACACAACTGCCCTAGCTACCCTGCGGAGCAGTCGACCCATAGTTGTTGATACCCCTACAGTATGACGTTGATCGCGTCGTGGAACCTCTTCCAGAGTCATATCTGGAATGTCTGTTGTCAGGCCTTCTAAGTTTTGTTCCACCACCTGGTAATCTTCGGCATACTGTGGTAATATTGTTGCTACTTCTCCTCATCGTTGAATAGGAGAGGTGCCAGGAGGTCTATATGGTCCAACATCTGTGTTATCAACAAACATTTGGTGTTAATCTTCGGATAAATCTATAAAACAAAAACATTTAAATATGATAACATTTAAAAAAAAATTGTGTACTTCTTACCGAGGTCTCCCCACTGAGCATCCTTAGGTAGTGCTAGATCCGGATCTCCTCGAAAATCCAACCTGGCATACGCGTATTCATCGACCATCAGCATATGGTTTTGCAACCAGTCAAAGACTTAATGCTCGTTTCGGCGACATCATGTCGTTAAGTCTGGTTGAGTCTGCTTATAACGCCATTCAATCGGCAACACCTTCTACACCTTCTCTTGTTGAGTTGTCTCCCGATCCTTTCCGTGTCATATTTCCCACTGACGAGATGATTATGTCCATCATGGAGGATACCCCTTGGGACGATGGGCATCATCGTTCCATATTGTTTCTGGAGCAGACTCAACCGGACAAAATATACCTCCTGAATTGGCCCAGTATTGGAATCAGCTTCTACAAAACTTTCCTCAAAATGCTAGGGGGCAACAAAATGTCCCTACTATAGGCCAACCATATCCAGGTATAACTAATCCTATTTGGGGTTCGGGTCAAACTACTCAACCTCAAGTCCCTACTCAAACTCAAGGTGACAATCCTTGGGGCTACTATCCTATCCGACCACCACCGAATCAGCCAGGGTCTTCCCTCTACGGACAGTCTGCTTATGGTCCTACTGGTTTGTCGATGGGGCTTCCACCCCAAAGCCATCAGTACCTGCAAGTAAACTGACAGTTACCTTTTCTTGCTACCTTGGATTTTCCAGATTTGTCTAGGATTCTAAATGATCCTATTCGTCACTCTCCTCAATGGCCTGCTATTCCTGCTAAGCTTCCATCGGATATTCCGAAATTCGATGGCAAGGCGGGAGAGGACCCAAATAATCATGTCATGACTTTTCACTTATGGTGTTCGTCCAACTCGCTGATGGATGACTCCATTCGTCTACGTCTTTTTCAACAAACCCTTACCGGTTTGGCTGCAAAGTGGTATATTGAATTGCCACGAGGTTTCTTTTCTGATTTCAACACCCTAGCTATGGATTTTCTTACACATTACCAGTTACCGATCCGTTACGATACTAGGACTGAGATCTTGAATTCTTTCAAACAAACTAAAGGCACTCATATATCAGATCATATTCATGAGTGGCGAAGGAGACGACGTCTCATTAAACTTGAACTCCATGATCAGTCACTGGCAGAATGGTTTACGAAATCTTTCGTGAACGAAATTGGTAAATACATTGCTATGGGTGGTGTTGTTACAGAGGAGCAGGCTATAAGTCGTGCTCAATATCTTGATCTCGTTTATTCGCAAACGGGAACACTTTATGATTTGTTACCTAAATTACCTCGTCCTGGTACTTCCCGCACTTCAACTGCTCTAGTTGCCTCGCATGCAGATGATGGTGTGATTGGTACTACTCATACCCACTCACATTATGTTTCAACTACAACCCCTAAATCCAATTCTTCTAATTTTCAAAATGCTCTGTCTCCTGCCCCTTCCACCGGTAAAACTTCTGAGGTGAATGTCGTTCAATCTACACCGACCAGTAAAAATAAATCCAAGAAAGAGAGAGGCAAGAATAAGGAGAGTAAAAATAATAATCAAACTGAGCAAACTAAAACCGCTCCTGTTGACGATCAGGATAAGCGCAAGCCACGATATCCTTTCCTTATCTGTGGTGACGATCACTACACAAAGGATTGTCCTCGAATTGTCAAGGTTACTAAGTTCCTTCAAGGAACGTCGAAACCTTCTACGTCGACAGTCTTGTCCCAACCCTTCCCGTCTCAACAACAAGCCTCGTTGGTCATTCATGACCAACCCTCTACTTCTACGACTTCATATGTTTTGATGTGTACTGGTGATTCTAAGAAAAATAACGTTTCACTCACGACTAGAGCCAAAGACTATACTCCGTCTAAGGAGAAGGTTGATGATTTACCTCCTGATTTGGTACAGCCCTCTCCACCAACTCCACCTACGAATGGTCCTCTTCATCTCGAACCACCGAGCCTTGATACAGTTCTGCGACCACCCCCGAAAGGTGTCGTTAAGAAATCAGCCTTCAATCCTCATGCTCATGCGGCTCAGAACTATAGCATTGTCGAAGATCTGGCCCAAGAACCTTCAGCGATGTCTGCCCTTGAAGTCCTTCAGTCTTGTCCTGCACAACGAAGGGCTCTGTTGAAAGCTATAGGTGGAATTGACCCTACATATTCGAATTTAATAGTCTTTGACTTGGAAGATCATATTCCAAGGTTACCCCCTCAGCTTGCGTTTCAGATACAAGTTGTTGTTGCCGACAAGAATATTTGTCGAACTGTTATAGATGAGGGTGCCTCAACGTGTGTAATGTCTTTTGCTTGTTGGAAAGCCATTGGCTCTCCTCCCTTGAACGAATCACAAAATACTTTTAAAGCCTTCAATGGCTCTGGTTTTAAGCCTTACGGTGTTCTTCCATCATTGCCTGTTACTCTAGAAGGTAAGACAGTCCAAGTTGAAGTGGAAATTTTTGATGCTCCCCTAAATTATAATCTTCTACTTGGTCGTAGCTGGATAGATTCTATGCGCGCTGTTGTGTCAACACTTTTTCATGTCGTACGATTTCCTCATCAGGGAAAGGTTGTTATGGTTGATCAACTTGCCTTCTTTAATTCTGACACTCGTACTGGCAACGTGTTGTTTATAGCTAAAACCCCGTCGGGTTATGAGAATGTCGGTGTAGGCCTTTTAAAAGACTCTTTGTTAATGGGTACTTTCCCCATTCCACCACCACCCGATATTCCACGCCCGTCAGTTGCTTCTATTAACATGATCTCCACCGTACCTCATTAACTTCCTGTGTCTTTCGACCCATAGATAGTCCCTGATCCTGGAGATCACGCTCGTTTCAGCGATGTCATGCCATTAAGTCTGGTTGAGTCTGCTTAGAGAGAGTCTTGATGATTATGGACAAATTTTTTCTCCATTATGGTGTGATTTTGATAGTTTTTTATGGTTTTTACATAAAACCTCGAGCGTCTTTTTATCCGTTCTTGCGCTCGTGAAAAACATAAGAACGTGATTGAGTATAGTTTTATCACTTTTTCGAGCTCACCGACGTTATACGAAAAAGGAACCCCCCTGGAGTTCTCTTTAAGCTCTTTTCAGACTCTCTAAACATGAAAAGATTGCCAAGCGACCTTGTTATTTTCACGCTCGATAAAGTATTTGAAGTACGCGTCTTTCGAGCGATAGTTTAACCCTTTTTTGGTCTCGTTGGACTACTGTCCGAAAAAGGAACTGAGAGAGTTCTCTTTTAAGTGTTTTTCCAAACTCTATAATCTTGAAAAACCTTCAAGTTTACTATCTCTGGACTCGTTAAACAAATATTGATAGACCCATGATGGGACCGAACCACTCCTTCTTAGGGTTCGTTAAAAATACTCCGAGGGACTCGTCCGAAGGATGAGCTTATATCAACAAGAATATGTGATCCTCTTCAAGATTGCGTAAAAATAAAGAGGTACTTGCCAGAAATGGTAGGGGAAAATTTGGGAAAGTGATATGTTTCATCTTTGTATTGATTGGTAGTAAGTGTCGCTCTTGAACATGACACCCCATATTCATCATTTGAAGCTGGTTTGGAAAATCCATCTGTCTCTCTTTCGATTGATTACAATATCTTTCCATGTGTCGTCTTTGAGTCAATGCTGCCAAATCATTGGTCGTGTCGTTCATATGTTCAAGAGAATTCCATCTGAAACCTATATTGAGTCGAACATCCGCAGTTATCCATTCTCTCCATGTCGTCCTTCCCTCTGTCCAGTCCAATTTGCAAAATGCTCTGTTTCACCTTCAAACTCTGCTACTCATTTCATGTCATTGATGGGGGATACATCAAGGCCCTCCTGTGACGAGTTTTGATCCGTCGACTTCAACTCATTATCCGGAATCAAGACTTAGAAATTGTTTAGTAACTTGGAGCTTGCATGCCTCAATGGCAAGTTTCCTCGCTTTCGACAGTGGGTTTACATCATTGACCCCTGATCGAAATATTCCGTTGGATGTTCGACATCAACTCATTTATTCACACTCGATGGATTGTACTATGGTACCTTAGGAGTCATTGACATCAATGGTGATTTCCCTCGCACTTGTTAACGGTTACATCAACGACCGGGAATCAAGTGGTTTCTACCATGTTCGAATTCAACACATGTAATCACATGGTTAGATTCGTACTTTGGGCGATAAGATTGAAGACCCTGGATATCCTCTTTGTGATCCAGGTTGCGATGGAGTATGTATAATTTGCGACACATAGATCCACTGTGTATGTTTCGTGGCTATGTCGTCTTGATTAAAAATTTGTAGCATAGATCCACAGCGTATTCAGGTGGCTATGCTATATTGTGACGGCATGGATCCACAGTGTATGATTGGTGGCCATGACCTTTGTTTATGATGTCATCAGTCTATGATCTGAGTATGGGAATGCCTACCTCAGAATTGGTATATATGATATGCTGCAAATGCCTGGATGTTTGCAGGTTTCCGATTAGATGTGCTCTTGGTTCTTGACACACACATGCAGCTTACAAAGTCTATCAACTGTCACTGGTTCCAATCTCAGACTTTGGGGGGCATTATGTTATCCATAATTTTGGTGGTCATGCTGATGTAATAATGATGGAGAACTCAGGCTCTTCATTGGCACTTTATCCTGAGAAAAGTTACCTTTATCTCTTTCTAGAAATCATAGTTTTGAGGAAGGTTCGCAGGCTGTCAATACATTTTCCTGAGAGAATGCATGATTCTCGCGGGCTGGCTTAAGCTAGGGTGCGAGAGGTTCGCACTGTGCCTAACTGCTAGGGTGCAAACATCTTCTAAAAAGGGAAAAAGATAAATTCTCGAACCTTCTAGAAGGGAATCTTCTAGAAGGATGAGATGGCATTGGAATGGTTATCTAAGTATTGGCTTTCCTGATATCTTGGGATCATTCCTATCCAAGTAACTAAATCTTTCTCTCCTATATATTGAAGGGAATGCTCATGGAAAAGGTTAGAAGCAAAGTAGCAAGATATTTATTAGAGAATTAGTGGAAGATTGTATGAAGGACTGATGCTACAGCAGCTAGAGACACCAGCAAGGTTATCAAAAGTGGTTGATCTTCTTCATGCATGAGCAAGTGTGTGTGTCAGAGCTAAGGGTCATTGAAAGGAGGTTTGCAACATCAAGGCTCAGGTTGTAAGTTTCACTTTCAATCAATATAATACAGTAATATGTCCCTTTCCCATAAAGCTAATGTCACTTTATTGTATAACTCCTTGATCATATACATAGATTAATTGTTGAATATATTGAGTTGTCTTCACTTTGATTGGTTTGTTTTGTTGTGGTCTTGACGACTCAAGAGAATTAGAGTGAAGCTTGGAACAACAAAGACCCAAGGAAGCGATCACAAGGTATGTACATGATTCTAGCCTCCTAGTTCATTCAACAATTAAAATCTAGGGAAAGAGTATTATTCTGTCTTGTTTTGTTCTAGATCCAGGTGGATCTAGGGAGATCGGTTTGTGTCAGCACTTACAGATTTATCCAATAACAGTGAATCAAGGACACACGACAATAAAAAAAATAACGCACAAGCTACAAGGTACCATTCTGCAATATTGTCCAAGATATAATTATGTCCACCCACCACATGTCCAGTATTCATTTTAGCAGAGTTGAAGGAGTCTTCAACGACGTGAGAGACCTGCCTATGTTCGAAAGGGTAATTGGCATACAAAAATTGAGTCGTCGAAAGCATTTGCACATCGGGCCGCCAATCCACTTGCGCTGCTAGGCAGGAAAGACTAACCGCCAAAAAATAGTGTTAGCATCAGAAGTCACTCCTTGATTGCTTGCAGGAGCAGAGCCCAACGCCCATCAGTTTTATGTCACAATAGTTTTAATGGGTGATCAAATGGGTAGAGACTCGGGAAGATATCGCTCTAACTTGGGGAATGAGTCCGGTATGTAAGGAACAAAGGAGGTCTTGATCTAACTTCAGTCAGTGAGTTGAATTAAAGATGAGAAGTTTGAAGACTTGGTGAGAGGAGTGGGAAAACTACCTCAGGAAATAGGCCTTTCAGCAGTTTGTAGAAGAAAAACTTTGAATGCAAGATCCTCTTGGTTCAGGGCTTCGAGAAACTGAAAGGGGGACTTGACTAGATCCTCCAATTCCAAGTCGTTCAGCGCTAATAAAATCACAGAGACCGATTAGAAACAATGCAACTGTTACAGTGATCCAACCTACATCATCCTATAATAGTTACAACTCGACTGGATCCTCCAATTCCGAGCTGCTCTAACACAATGTAAACAAAGACGTGAAAGAAACTGACATTCATAAGGAAAGAAGTCTCAAGAGTCCATGCATAACCAGAATAATAGTGCTTCATTAAAGTTTTACAACCAGGAGCCTCGCTCAACCATCGATGGATTAAAAAATACAAAGACTCAGTCTATATACTCAGAAAAATTTGCCTAACAAAGGCGTGCTCAGTCATCCAAGGCGTGGTGTCCTTTTAGTCAAACTCGGACGGATATTCTTCATTAGACTCCACCTTAACTGCGCATGGCTCTTGCAAGGGGAGTAGTTGAGCCATTAAGTGTCGAGTTAGCGTGTGCAGACCTCTCTGGCTAATCGAGGACTCGGCATGGCGTCTTTGGAAAAAATTGATACACAGGACCTTCTCCGGCAGACAGTTTGCCAGATCCTCCATACTTTACACTTAATGAGTGAGGAGAGGTTTCAACCACCCCCTCTCACCTTCATTTACTCCAATCGAGAACCAGGATTGAGATTGAATCAGATGGCACTTGGAGATCGTGATGATCCCTTCCGTGACTAAACCCGACGCCTTTGGCCCCTCTTGCACAACTCTTTTATTTCGCAAGTGACCACAGGTTGTGACCCTGCATTTATTCTCAAAGCCACTTTCGGCGTTTGTGAATAGGAAGGAGTTGATCCTTTCTTATCACAGTCATGATGAGCGAAACGCCCAGATGGCTTAATTGGGCGCCACGCGTACCTCTCAGATCTGACGGTCCTGAACTCACTTGGCAATACTGTGGGCCCGGGTCCTGGATGCTCTTGGCACTTTGCTTCTCAGGGATATGAAGGAGCTGCTCCTTGTGCTTCGAAGTCGCGACGGGCGAAAAGGCGAGGAGCCTAATCGCGCACCAGGTGTCCCCTTTGGATGAACGGTTGAGACTGCTCCGGGATACTACGGACCCAACTTTGTGCACTTTCGGTGCTTCGGAGTTTGGCATTTCGAGATGTAGCATGACATGGAACCCTCCCCCTTCGAACTCCCGAATATCGAAATGTCGGCGTGACTAGATCTCGCACCACGCGTCCTTTGGATGGACGACTGCTATCCTCTCATGTATGCAATATGGGCGTTATCCATCGCGCTAATATCGGCGCAACTCCACTAACCGTGATTTCCTGCCGACCGTAGATCTTCTCCTATGGATGAATCCAGACCGTCGACAATATAATTTCGCCCGCTTACTTACTTGGAAGCCTGAAACGATTTTTTTTCGTGCTGCGCTTGGGCACTTCTCGTGCAACTTGCAGACCTAAATACTCTTGTGCCCAGGAAAAGAATTGTTACTAACATTAGGCTCCATGGGGGATAGAGTCATCCCTGTGATGCTCTAAGGACTCGTTTTGCAGTTCCAACGCCTTGTTGTTGGGATATGGAGTCATTTATTTAAAACTTAAAGACGGAAAGAAAAACAATATTTACAACTGCGAAAGAGCCATGTGTGGCTCAAGAGAAAAATCTTTTTAGGAAATGCCCATTCACGGGGCCATTGAAAGGTTCTTGATCCTTCAAATCCCGTAATCTGTAGGTGTTATTCGAGAATACTTCGGAGACTTTGAAAGGCCCGATCCACAGGGATTCAAATTTTCCGTGCTTGCCTTTATCTTGTTTAGGAGCATCCCATTTCAGTACCAGGTCTCCTATCTGAAAATCTTTCTTTTTGGCCTTCTTATCAAAAACCTGCTTGATCATTTGCTGATGGTCCTGAATTCTTCCCATTACCTGCTCCATGGCCTGCTGGACTTCCACTAGCTGATGAATTCTTTTGATTATGTCATCAGGCTCCTCTCGATGATCCTAGAGGGATTTTGCTACAGGAATGGCTAAATGGGAAGGAAAAATAGCCTTTGCTCCATAGACTAATTGGAAAGGAAAGATGCCTAGAGATGTCTTCGTGGTCACTTGATCGGCCCATAGAGCAAATTTCAATCTTGAATGACAGGCCTTCTTGTTGTCTTCCAACAGTCTTTTGATGATCTTTATCAGGCTTTTGTTGGAGGACTCTGCTAAACCATTGCCCTGGGGATAGTATGGGGTGGAGTGAATCAGTTTGATCCTGAATTGCTCATAGAACTTGGATAACGGCTCAGCCCTGAAAGAGGTTGCGTTATCAATGAAAATCTTACTCGGGCAGCCGAATCTTGTGATGAGGTCTTCCAGGAATCCAATGATTACCTTGTGGGAAGCACTCCTGGTGGGAATAGCTTCAATCCACTTGATAAAAAAATCTGTAGCAATCAGGATCCATCTGTGCTTCCCACTGGAAGAGGGGTGAATTTATCCAATGAAATCTAGGCCCCATTGCTAGAAAGGTCCTAAAACAACCACATGATTTAACGGCAAAGACTTGAGCTGTTGTTTTCCTGCAAAGCTTTGACATTTGATGCAGGCTCTGACCCTTCTTTAGACGTCAGTAAATACGGTGTGCCAGTAGTATCCAGCCCTAAGGATTTTGTAGGCCATGGTTTTCCAAAAATGATGCCCTCCACATAGGTTGTCGTGAAATTCAACCATGATCCTGTCAGCCTCTTGCGGATCTACACATTTCAAAAGCAACCCCAGGGGGTCTTTCCAATATAAAACTTGATCAATAAGGCAGTATTTGACTGCTTTGAGCTTCAAATCCTTTGCCTTGTTTCTTTCCAGGCCATCTGGAGGCCACAACTCTTGTAGGAAATATATGACATCCTTATACCAGGGACATCGAGCCAATGGGGGCTCCCTTTGAGGGTCTATTTCAGATAGCCGATCCTGTTGAATTCCCGAGCATTCGTTGATGAAACTTACCCCCAAAGCTTGGAAATTTACTTCAGCCAACAGCTTGGCTAAACCTTGACCTTTGATCAATTTGGTAGGCTTTATCTGCAGGTCAAATTCCAGAATCTTGGCTATCCACTTACTTCTCCTCCCGTCTATGTCAGGTTGAATAAGAATGTCTTTGACAGCAGCTGAGGGGACATAGGCAATGATTTTTTACTGCAGGACATAGGTTCTAAAGGCCTTGAGAGCCTTTACCAGGTCATAGGCCTGCTTCTCCATAGTGTCATACCTAACTTCGGCATCCCTCAATGCTCGGCTGAAATAGGCAATAGGCTGCTCTAGCCCAACCTCGTTTGTCTGTAATAAAACAGAAGCCACCGTGTCAGGTGAGGCGAAGGAGAAAATAAGGAAATCCTTTGAGTAATCAGGACTGATAAGCACAGGGGCTTCAATCAAGGCCTTCTTTATTCGCTCAAAGGACTTTCGCGATTCAGAAGTCCACCTTACTTCATTTCCCTTCATTAACATGGTTGTTATAAGTTTTAACTCCTCAACAAAGTTAGGAACAAACCTCCTCAGAAAATTAATCTTGCCAAGGAAAGATTGGACCTCCTTCTTGGATCTAGGGATTGATAAGGCTCGTATTGCCTCTACTCTGCTAGGATCGATCCTGACTCCTTCCGCTGATACTATGTGGCCTAGTAACTTTCCCTCCTACATGGCGACCAGAGATTTCTTGGGGTTTAATGAAATGCCAAAACTCCTGCATTTCAGGAAAACCTTTCTGAGATGACAACAGTGTTCTTTATCAGATTTCGAAAATATTTTTATGTCATCCAGATAGATGACCACAAATTTATCCTTTTCCCCAATGAAAGCTATATCCATGGCACGTTGAAACGTTGCCCCTGCATTCATCAATCCAAAAGGCATTTTGGCATACATGAAAGTGCCCCATGGAGTGGTAAATTCCATCCTTTCCCTGTCCTCAGGAAGAACAGAGATTTGGTTGTAGCCAAAGAAGCCATCGATCATGGACATCCTGGATGCTCATGTTACCCTCTGCAATATATGTTCCATCTTTGGTAAGGGGTAGTTATCCTTCCGTGAGCTCCTGTTCAGGTTTCTGAAGTTTACACATAGTCTGATTTATCCATTCTTCTTCCTTATTGGGACCAAGTTGGCCACCCACTCTAAGTATCTCAGTGGTACAATGATCTGGGCCTGTAGCAGCTTCTTCACTTCCCTCTCCATGATAGGCAGCAGCATAGGATTGATATGTCTTAGCTTCGCCTCCCTTTTCAACGGGATTTTATGCTCAATGACAGAAGTGTTATATGTTTTGAGATCTTCATAGGTCTAGGCAAAAACATCAGCAAATTCCCTCAAAATTCCAGTGTATTCAGACCTCTACTCCTTTATCAGACTTCTTGACAATTTGACAAACTTGGGTTCACTCTCAGTGCCAATGTTGCATTGAATAGTATCAGCATCATCCTCTGAGATTTCCCCTTTTAATGACACATCATTTCTATCAAAAATCCTTTCCAAAGGAACCAGTCCCCTTGGAATATGGTTGATGGGGAGCTACACAATGTTACTCTCTGCAATTTTACTCAGAAACTTACCCCCATCAATCTCTTCTTCAGAAATAGAGTCTTGGTTGATATACATCTCTGAAAATTCTTCTACAGTCTCCAAGAATATCTTGATCTCAAGATCATCCTCGAATACCTTCCAATGTTTGACGTTGTCGGGTATGGAGGGCCTGTATTTTACTTCTACATCGTATCTGAATTTGGATGGCAAGGGCACTTTGAAACTGCTCACTGACGTACCCAAGGAATCGTCCACTGTGTTCTTCTCTCTTGGGACGAAAGAAATGTTGAATGCTGAGAAGAAACTGACAATTAAGTCCCATACCCCATTTCGGTAGCTTCTGAGTCGAGGATGCTTATCCTGATAAGCGTTTATGATCTGCTGGACCACCAACTCTGCATCTCCGAACACTGTTACCTCCTGAATTCCCATTTCCCTCACAGCTCTTAATCCCAGAACAAGAGCTTCATATTCTGCCACATTGTTGGTACCTTCAAATTCTAATTTGTATGACAGAGATATGGTTTCCTGAGCAGGTGACACAAAAAACACTCCAGCACCAGCGCCCTCCCTGGAAAAGGCTTCGTCAAAGAACATTTTCCAGACAGGGGTGATGGAGGGAGGAAATTTATGGGAAGTGGTGGGTGGCTTTCTGAGTTTCATAGGAGGCTCGAGAGCATTAGTGAGTTGTAGTACACTGGAACCTAAATCAGTTTCCAAGGAAAAAATGGGATGGTTGGTAGGGTTGTTTTCATCACTGATTATATAGGCCAGTTGGGCTTCCCTGTATAGCCTCCTATGTTCTCCTCCAAACACTGGGATAGTAGCATATGTGAGGTCCATCTGCAAAGTTCCCCCCAGTCTTTTTATCCAAGATCTTGATTACAACATACCGAACTTGGGGGGAACATCAGCCACTACAACATCCATGACCACACTTTTCATGGGCAACTGAAACAAGGTCACGACCAGGTCTTTGATAACTCCTAGACATTGAACTTTCCTGGAGTCAAAGGAATAGAGGTCATGATAGGCTTGGGTGACTTCTAGCCCTAATTCTTCCATGACAGTTTTGGGCATGAGGTTGTGAGAATCCCCCGAATCCATCAAGCAGTTGTGCAGTACCTTGTCATGTATGTTCAAGGAAGTGTAGAAGGGAGGGGATGAGTCGTTCCTATCTTCTACCATAGGACCTAGAATAACTGAAGGCTTTTCATCTTACAAATTGATGGAGTCCGTGGGAAGGCATGAGACCTCAGACTATAAAAGATCAGAGAAGCGTTTCTTGAACCCTTCATGTTTAATCAATTCGATCAGGGGCACAGGGATTCTAATATTTTGGATTTCATGCTCGAAATTAAAAGAAGATGTAAGCTTCGGGACTTCTCTTATTTCGGGAACATGACCCTGGAATATGGGAGAGAGGGGTCGGGTCTTCTTACCTCCGTGACTATCTTCTACTTCATCAGCAGGTTTCTCTATTCTAGTGAACCGCTCAGGAACATCAGGTGCTACTGTCTTTTTCTTGGACCTCAGGTCATACCTGCCTTGGCTGCCACTAGCCTTGTCTCCCTTGCTCAACTCATTTAGTTGATTGTCCATGAGAGACTCTTTGTATGTTGATTAAGTGAGATGAGGAAAAGGAGGAGTGTCTATGAAGCAATGGATTTCAGGATCAAGCTCATCTATTTCCCCCTCTTCCCCCTCGGCCACAAAATTATTTTGAAAAGGGGCCTGAATTTTATGGTCTTCTCTGTCTCTTCCCCTCTCTCTTTGCATAGTCGGGGAAACAACATTGTTTGGCCTCCTAAAACCTCCTTTGTTTTCAGTGTTTTGAGGGCCCTTGTATGCTTGCCTCCCCTTCCCCTTCATTCTTTCCATCTCTGCAGACAGAGACTTCACCATCTTGGTTAGTTCATCCACTTGAGGGTGGGGCACCGATGGGCCAAAATTTGAGGCTTCAGATCTTCCCTTTCTCCTGTCTGTGTCAGCCTTGTTCCTAAATCTATTAACTGCTAATACATTAGATTCCACCTCTATGGACGCATCTTGCATTTGAGCTAAGGAGGTGGCTCTTCTTTCTCTCAATAAAAGACATAAATCGGAGCCAAACGCACTAGCATAACAAATCTTGGCCGAGGCTTCTGAGGGTTTTATTTCAGCAGGAATTTTATTATACATCTTATTGAATCTTTTGGAGAAGTCAGAGACAGACTCTCCTTCCATCTTCTTCAAAGACCCAAACTTTGTCATGTAATACATGAAATCCTTCCTATCTCCCCACTGCCTCAGGAAAGTGCTATCCAGAGCTTCGATCCCAGAAATAGATCCGGGGGCCAATCCTCTAAACCACTTCCTCACCTCACCATCCAGGCTCTGGACAAAGACTCTCATCCAGACATATTCATTTTCAATGTTCAGGTTGTCTGCATAACTGTAGAAAGAAACCAGGTGCTCTTCCGCAGTTATGTCCCCTTCCCCAGTGAACTTGGGCACATACTTCAAGTAATCTCCAGCAGGGAGAGGATTCATAGGATGGGGTAGGATTAAGGGAGCATATCTGGCAGCGACTATGGCATCCATTATATTTAGAGGGGGATTAACACCAGCCATAGGAATATTAGGTGGAGGAGAACTTGGAGGAGAAGGAGTGTGAACAGGGGATATTGGGAATGGGCTTCTGAGTGAAATGGGAAACAATAGGGGATTTAGGGAGCAGGCTAACGGGCTCAAGTCAGCGGATGCCCCTCTTTGTGTAGAAGCGGCAACAGTAACAAGAGGAGGAGTGGTAAAGCTAGGTGTGGGGAAATCTTCTATGGTCCTGGGTCTACACCAAGGTACAGCTTCAAGGGAGAGGAGAGTGACAAGGATTTGTCCCTCCGATCCGAGACCAGGAGGGGAAAACTCAACAGGCACACTCCCGAAATTTAGGAAACGGGAAACTTCAGAAACATGTCTGTTAAGAAACTGAGGAGGAGAAAATGGAGTTCCTACAGAAGGAGATGGTGGATTACCTGGTTCGACGGTGGAAGCTTCTCCTTCATAGGCCTTTCCTTTTCTGAGAACCACCTCCAGCTCAGTTTCAGGTGTAGCTAGAGGCAACTGTGGATGGGACCACGTGTGCCTGCCTCTAAAAGCCACAATTAACATGGCAGGTTCGCCACAGTGGAGTCGTCACAATGGAGTCGCCAGGTGCATAGTATCAATCTTCAAAGGCTCTAATACCTGATGCACCTTCAGAATCAGAGGCTCAATGTCGTTCAATCCCGGGGAAAATTTTCAACTTCAATCCCCGGCAACGGCGCCAGAAATGTTAGCGTCAAAAGTCACTCCTGGATTTCTTGCAGGAGTAGAGCCCAACACCCATCAGTTTTATGTCACAATAGTTTTAATGGGTGATCAAATGGGTAGAGACTCGGAAAGATATCGCTCTAACTCGGGGACTGAGTCCGGTATGTAAGGAACAAAGGAGGTCTTGATCTAACTTCAGTCAGTGAGTTGAATTAAAGATGAGCAGGTTGAAGACTTGGTGAGAGGAGTGGGCAAACTACCTCAGGCAACAGGCCTTTCAGCAATTTGTAGAAGAAAAACTTTGAATGCAAGATCCTCTTGGTTCAGGGCTTCGAGAAACTAAAAGGGGGACTTGACTGGATCCTCCAATTCCAAGTCGTTCAGCGCTGAGAAAATCACAGAGACCGATTAGAAACAATGCAATTGTTACAGTGATCCAACCTACATCATACTATAACAGTTACAACTCGACTGGATCCTCCAATTTCGAGCTGCTCTAACACAGTGTAAACAAAGACGTGAAAGAAACTGACATTCATAAGGCAAGAAGTCTCAAGAGTCCATGCATAACCAGAATAACAGTGCTTCATTAAAGTTTTACAACCGGGAGCCTCGCTCAACCATCGATGGATTGAAAAATACAAAGACTGAGTCTATTTACTCAGAAAAATTCGCCTAACAGAGGCGTGCTCAGTCATCCAAGGCGTGGTGTCCCTTTAGTCAAACTCAAACAAATATTCTTCATCAGACTCCACCTTAACTGTGCATGGCTCCTGCAAGGGGAGTAGCTGAGCCATTAAGTGTCGATTTAGCATGTGCAGACCTCTCTGGCTAGTCGAGGACTCGACATGGCGTCTTTGGAAAAAATCGATACACAAGACCTTCTCGGGCAGACAACTTGCCAGATCCTCCATACTTTACACTTAATGAGTGAGGAGAGGTTTCAACCACCCCCTCTCACCTTCATTTACTCCAATCGAGAACCAGGATTGAGATTGAATCAGATGGAATCTGGAGATCATGATGATCCCTTCTGTGACTAAACCCAATGCCTTTGGCCCCTCTTGCATAGCTCTTTTATTTCCCAAGTGACCATGGGTTGTGACCCTACGTTTATTCTCAAAGGCGCTTTCAGTGTTCGTGAATAGGAAGGAGTTGATCCTTGCTTATCACAGTCGCGATGAGTGAAATGTCGAGATGGCTTAATTGGGCGCCATGCGTCCCTCTTAGATCTGACGGTCCTGAACTCACTTGGCGATATTGTGGGCCCGGGTCCTGGACGCTCTTGGCACTTCTCTTCTCGGGGATATGAAGGAGCTACTCCTTGTGCTTCGAAGTTGCGACGGGCGAAAAGGCAAGGAGCCTAATCGCACACCAGGTGTCCCCTTTGGATGAATGACTGAGACTACTCCGGGATACTGCGGGCTAGACTTTGTGCACTTTCGGCGCTTCGGAGTTCAGGGTTTCGAGATGTAGCACGACATGGAACCCTCCCCTTTCAAACTCCTGAATTTGGAAATGTCAACGTGACTAGATCTCGCGCCACGCATCCTTTGGATGGATGGCTGCTATCCTCTCCTGTATGCAATATGGGCGCTATCCATTGCGCTAATCTCGGTGCAACTCCACTAACCGCGATTTCCCGTCAACCGTTGATCTGATCCTATGGATGAATCCGAACCGTCAACAATATAATTTCGCCCGCTTACTTGCTTGGAAGCCTGAAATGGGTTTTTTCAGTGCTGCGCTTGGGCGCTTCTCGTGCAACTTGCAGACCTGAATACTCTTGTGCCCAGGAAAAGAATTGTTACTAACAAATAGATTTCACGCAGAGCCATTGGTGGTATAGGGACACCCTTCATGTGATATATGATTATAGTATGGTCAAATTCAAGACAGACACCATTTTTTATTGCCATACAACCCCCAATCATTTAGCCGTCAAAATTGCCAAATCGTTCGTACATCGTGTATGTACATCTCGTATGTCACTGATGTGCATTCCAACCATACAGTTGTGTGGTGTGAAAGATCCTATCGATCAAAGGAAATAATTGTCGGTCATAATAGAACATAGCCATGAGTTTAAGTTGGGTAAGGATTAATACATTTCAAGTGAAATATAGAAATAAAAGTATACGGTGGCATATGTATAAACTCTTTTATACAAATAAGAAAGAAAGAAGGGTGGAAAAGTAATCAAAGTTTCAAAAAAGTAGTTATTGATATAAAAAATCAAGTCAAAGTATTTCATCACTAAGTTATAAAGGGGGTTTGAAGTATTATATAATTTAAAAAAAAAATAGAATATATATATTAAAGGGAATTATACAAGGTGAAAAGAAAGAAAAGTGAAGGAAGATACAAGTTCAAAATTAAAGGTATCGTTTATCGTAAAATATCAATGAAATCCAAATGGATTCTAATAAAATGAAGGAAGGACGATTTTCTTATGAAGTTTGTCGCACTTCATGCTTTGGGTTATTTACATTAAAGGGAAGTATTCAAGGAAAAGAGGTCAACATCACCATCGGCATGATAGAGGATGAGAATTATATTAAAATTAATTCCAGAGCCAAATATAATTGAAAAAAAAAAATGTTTTTCGTGCAAAACTATATGAAATTAAAGGTTACAAGTGACAATTGATGAATATGAATATTTATCTCAATTCAATGTTACAACTATGTATAGAGAAGAAATTGACATCATTCTCGGGTTACCCTGGTTTAAAATTCTAGGTACCTTCATCTTAAACATGGAGAAAAAGTTTGTTACGTTCTCCTATAAGAAGATGATGATGACATTACAGGACCCTACTATGAGATCAAAATCGATAATACCCTCATCAAAAGACTTTAAAGATATCTCGAAGGTGATCCTTGAAGAAAATCAAAAGTCAATATGAAGGATGCAAAAAGAATTTGACGAAGTTATCATGGAAAAAAACAAAGAAATTTCCTGCTTAAAAGGACACAATAAAAAAATACTTACACAGATAAAGAAGTCAAAGGATTGAAAACAATGTGTTCATAAGTTGAAACAAGAAAATCAGGACCTCGGAAAGAAATTATTGGAAAAAAATGAAGAAACCTCATGTTTAAAGAATCTTAATCAAAGATTATTGGAACACATCAGAGTGTTGAAAGAGGAAGAATCTGAGAAGGAAGACAAGAACAAAGTCGACAAATCAGATAAGGAAGAAACAAATGATCGATATGCCAAAACAAATGACCAATATTCCGAAGAATATTACTTCCACTACAAGTGGTGCTCAAAGTAGAAGTTATCCTGGAAGTTTAAATACATCAATTTTTTTCTGAAAAACCTACAAACCCCCAGTTCCGCAGAAGATCGAATTAGGGTGGGAAAACTCCTTTACAATTTGAGAGTTTTGCTCAGTTCTTAGAAGATCCTATCATCTCAGGTCCTCAACGATCACTAATTCAAGAATGAAGAATTAGGAAACAATATTACAAGCCAGAGCAAGAGATAAGTCTTCCATAAGTATGCTTTGAGGACAAAGCATTTTTAAGGGGCAGGCAATGTTATGAACACAAATATATAGAAATAGATATAAATAAATAATAATTGATACATCATAAATCAAAAAATATGTCTTATCTAAAGGGTATGTTTATTCATGAAAGGGCACCCCCTGTGAGGGTATATAAACGAGCCATAATTCTCATTGTAATCATATTATCTATTTATATTTTATACAGTATTCCTACATGGATTACTTTGTTATATTCCAAGTATTTTGGATAATTCTTGTGTGAGCGAACTTTGTTCGTCTCATTTGGTATCAGAGCGACGTTTGATCTAGGATTTTGGCCACGAGACCTTTGGTAAAAAATGTTTCCCTTAGCAACATAAGTGTAGGCCATTGGTCACATTTAAAAAAATTCAGAGCTTCTCCGACTCCAAGTTTTTTAACCAAAATACTGGCCCTTGGCCACTTATAGTTCGAAATTTTACCGTCCACTGCAAAATCAAAGAAAACAACAATACTCTGACACAAAACATTGTTGATATGGAATTATTTTAAAGGGAAAACTGCTTGAACTTGTCATCTCTTACAACAGTAATATCATATTAACTGCTCAAGTCTGGGTGAATATCCAATTCTACTCGCAGTTAAACCTAGTCCACGTCAGTGAATCAAGGAGACACGACAATAAAAAAATAACGCAGAAGGTACAAGGTACCATTATGCAATATTGTCCAAGATATAATTCTGTCCACCCATCGCATGTCCAGTATTCATTTTAGCAGAGTTGAAGGAGTCTTCAATGATGTGAAAGACCTGCCTATGTTCGGAAGGGTAATTGGCATACAAAAATTGAGCCATCGAAAGCATTTGCACATCGGGCCGCAAATCCACTTTTGCTGCTAAGCAGGAAAGAGTAATCGCCAAAAAATAGATTTCACATGGAGCCATTGGTGGTCGAGGGACACCCTTCATGTACTATTTGATTACTGTCTGGTCAAATTCAAGACAAACGCCAATTTTTTTTGCCATACAACCCTCAATCATTTGGCCAAACCGTCTGTACATCTGGTATGTCACTTCTATGCATTCCGACCGTACAATTGTGTGGTGTGAAAGATCCTGTCAGTCAAAGGAAATAATTGTCAGTCATAATAGAACATAACCACAGTTTAAGTTGGGTAAGGATTAATACATTTCAAGTGAAATATAGAAATAAAAGTATACGGTGGCATATGTATAAACTCTTTTATACAAATAAGAAAGAAAGAAGGGTGGAAAAGTAATCAAAGTTTCAAAAAAGTATTTATTGATATAAAAAATCAAGTCAAAGTATTTCATCACTAAGTTATAAAGGGGGTTTGAAGTATTATATAATTTAAAAAAAATAGAATATATATATATATTAAAGGGAATTATACAAGGTGCCCCGGATGGGGTGACACACGGCGATGCCACGCCACATGGCTGAGCAACGAGCCATAGCATAAATGTCGATGGTCGCCACCCATCCTCTCCGCATTTACGATGGTAGCCGACCATTATAGCCGCTATACAGAGGAGGGACTCCTCCCTCACGCGAAAGCTCTCGCTCAGACGGCACTCAATATGACAAGGTTTATGGGTAGCCAGGCGAATCCGTCATTTGGAGATTTCAAAATTTCAAGCGCCTGGACAAAGCTGGTTAGCTCTTGTTTTGGACCTCCCCGCCGGTTGGGAGCTCTGGTGCAGCTCTGGTTCCCTACTGTCTTGGATCACTTTCATTTCGCTGCATTCTCTCTACATTTTTATCCACCCCTCAGCAACTATGACCAGAAAGTGAGGCAGGCCTCGCCGTGGCTCGGCTTGGTACACCCACAAAGAGCAAAGGCAAAGGAGGAAGAACCTGGAGCGCGCTCTATCGATGGCGACTTCCATTCTCTAGAAGAGGGCACGTACTGACCAATTGGCTCTACATGCCATTATCACTAAGCCTGGGACAGAGCGTAGCATTCATACCATGGAAATTAAGCCTGGAAGCAGTCTGGAGGGAGGCGTTGCAGACGAGTTTCCAACCTGCTATGTTGAAGAAACGTTGTACCTGGAGGATTTAGTGACCACCCTGGAACCCCAAGCCATGGCGTCGGATTCACAGGCTGGTAGCGGTCCCAAAGACGAACCAGCAGATGAATTCCCTGTGTGTATCATTGAAGAGATACCGTGGACGGGTGACTATAGCCCCACCAGCCATGCTGAGAAGGCAACGATCGAGGACGAGGCTCGGGACAATGCTTGCGCAGAAAGGAACCTGGACGAGACCAGAGAAAGGATGAAGGAGGAAGCGGTCGGTGCAGGACTGAATGTGATCGAGGCCGGAGCTGAGATGAACGTGGAAGTGGGCAACGAAATCTTCGACGACGCAGGTAATCATGACTTGCATGGTCCACTCCTCCGTGCAGAGCATCTGGCTCTGGTGTTCGAACTTTGAGGCCACATGGCAGATCAGGAGCACAAAACCCTTCTCATGGGACAGCATCTAGACTTGCTCCTTGATGTGTACTCCAATGCTCCAGCAAAGAGGAAATGTCCATTCTGTGCACAGCCATTCGCCATCCCAGCCAGGTCCACGTGGCAGATAGGCAAGGGCGACAGGTCACCGGGTATCTAAGTTCTCCTATGTTAGTTTGTTTTATGTTTAATCATGTTGTTGCTACATGTAAACTTGAACTATGGCCATCTGTCCTAGTTTCCTTCGGGCAGGACAAAGGGCAAAACAGTTTTCCAAACTATGTTGGTTTCCGATAAAACGGCAGCATTTTTGGTGGCTCAGAACTATATCTCTGTGTATTTTGTCAATGTTTCTCTGATAACTTAATATAGCAAGTACTATCTTTTTTACTAAAAAAAAAAAAACGGGGCGGAATTATACAAGGTGAAAAGCAAGAAAAGTGAAGGAAGGAAGATACAAGTTCAAAATTAAAGGTATCATTTATCGTAAAATATCAATGAAATCCAAATGGATTCTAATAAAATGAAGGAAGGACGATTTTCTTATGAAGGTTGTTGCACTTCATGTTTTGGGTTATTTACATTAAAGGGAAGTATTCAAGGAAAAGAGGTCAACATCGCCATTGGCATGATCGAGGATGAAAATTATATTAAAATTAATTTGGGAAATCAATTATTAATTCCAGAGCCAAATATAATTGAAAAAAAAAAAGATATTTTTCGTGTGAAACTATATGAAATTAAAGGTTACAAGTGACAATTGATGAATATGAATATTTATCTCAATTCAATATTACAACTATGTATAGAGACCCTACTATGAGATCAAAATCGATAATACCCTCATCAAAAGACTTTAAAGATATCTCGAAGGTGATCCTTGAAGAAAATCAAAAGTCAATATGAATGATGTAAAAAGAATTTGACAAAGTTATCATGGAAAAAAATGAAGAAATTTCCCGCTTAAAAAGCCACAATAAAAAACTACTTAAACAGATCAAGTCAAAGTATAGAAAACAATGTGTTTAGAAGTTGGAACAAGAAAATGAGGACCTCAGAAAGAAATTATTGGAAAAAAATGAAGAAACCTCATGTTTAAAGAATCTTAATCAAAGATTATTGGAACACATCATAATGTTGAAAGAGGAAGAATCTGAGAAGACAAGAACAAAGTCAACAAATCGGATAAGGAAGAAACAAATGACCGATATGCCAAAACAAATGACCGATATGCTGAAGAATATTACTTCCACTACAAGTGGTGCTCAAAGTAGAAGCTATCCTGGAAGTCTAAATACATCAATTTTTTTCTGAAAACCCTATAAATGCCCAGTTCCACGGAAGATCGAATTAGGGTGGGAAAACTCCTTTACAATTTGACAGGTCTACTCAACGCTTAGAAGATCCTATCATCTCAGGTCCTCAACGATCACTAACTCAAGAATGAAGAATCAAGAGACAATATTACAAGCCAAAGCAGGAGATAAGTCTTCCATAAGTATGCTTTGAGGACAAAGCATTTTTAAGGGGTGGGCAATGTTATAAACACAAATATATAGAAATAGATATAAATAAATAATAATTAATACATCATAAATCAAAAAATATGTCTTATCTAAAGGGCATTTCTATTCATGAAAGGGCACCCCCTGTGAGGGTATATAAACGAGCCCTATTTCTCATTGTAATCATCTTATCTATTTATATTTTATACATTATTCCTACATGGATTACTTTGTTATATTCCAAATATTTTGGATAATTCTTGTGTGAGCGAACTTTGTTCATCTCACCCTTTCAGTAATAGACATGTCTTTTGGATGAGACATGTCTTTTCATTGTGATGTATTAATTATTATTTTGTTTTCTCCCAACATTCTCCCACTTGTTGTTTTCTTTACATATATATGGTCACACGATTGCATAATCAACAATTCAAAGTAGTAATGCCCATTGTTTCTCTACACTAGGAGAAATTCTCGGAGCTCACAGACTTTGTCAATTAATCTGAAATATTCTTCAAAGTGCCCACCTTTACCAACAACACCTTCTTCTCTTCAACCATGTCTCTCACAAAGTGATATTGAACATCAATGTGTTTTGTATTTGAATGATAAGTAGGGTTCTTTGCCAAGAATATTGAACTCTGATCGTCACAATCTATCCTTACAGCTTGTTGTACCAACCCAATATGTGAACACAACCTTTGTAACCATATCGTTTCCTTGCTTGCATGAGTGGTTGCCACGTATTCAACTTTTGTACTTGAGAGTGCCATTGTAGACTATATTTTGTGCATCCAACTGATTGCTCCTCCAAATAGGTTAAACACATACCCCCTTGTAGATGTTTTGTGATCCAGATCTCTATCCCAATCTGGATCAACGAACCCATGTATGACCAACACTCTGTCCAATCATGTTCTTCCTTGGTATCATAATCCATAACTAGTAATGCCACACAAATATCTGAAAACCCTCTTTACTATTGCCCAATTCTCTTTGACATATACCTTCTCAAAACTCCCACTGCATGTGCAATGTCCAGTCTAGTACAGACCATTGCATACATCAACTGGTCAATCACACTAGCATACGAAACACAAGACATACCCTCTTCCTATTTTTGTGTCCTGGGACACTGATTTGCAGATAACTTTACACCTACAAGAATAGGGGCCCTGACCGGTCTACATTTTTTCATATTAAACCTTTTCAATATTGACTCGACACATTTCCTCTAATTTAACCATAGTTCATTGTTTTCCCAATCTCTTTTAATTTCCATGCCCAAAATGAAATTTGTAGCACCAATATCCTTCATATCAAATTTATAGGACAACTGAGTTTTCACATCCTCAATAATTTCCTTCTTGTTTCCTATCAGCAACATATCATCCATATACAAGACCAAATAAATAAGAAGATCACCATCTAATTTGAATTACACACAAAGATTGGATTTTCTCCTTGTGAAACCAAGTCCCAACATATAAGTATCAAATTGTTGATACCATGTTCTTATTGATTGCTTTAACCCATATAAGGACCTTTTCAACTTGCATACCAGCTCTTTCTTTCCCTTCAATGCAAATCCTTCTAGCTGCTTCATGTAGATTTATTCTTCCATATCCCCATGTAGGAATGTTGTCTTCTCATCCATATGTTCTACTTCAAAATCAAAAGCAACAACAATAGATAAAATAAATCTAATATAAGTTAATTTAGCAATAGAAGAAAAAATTTCACCAAAGTCAATTCACTCTACCTAGGAATAACCTTTTTCTACTAACCGAGCTTTATATTTTTCCACTTTTCCTTATGTATTCAACTTCTTCTTAAACACTCATTCACTACTAATGAGATTTCTTCCATTCGGCAACTCCACTAGATCCCAAGTCTCATTCTTGTCCAAGGCTGTCATTTCTTCCACCATGGCCTTTTTCCATAGTTTTCCATCCTCTAGATCCACTGCCTCCCTAACAGTTCTAGGATCATCATCAGTAATAAACAAAGAAAAATTTGAACGAAAATTGGGTGGAGTATACCTTTCTAGTTTCATTCTTTCTTGAACCGATCTCCTCAATATTGGAGTATGAGACTCTTCTTCTTGTAAGCCGTGTTCTTCTGTAGAGTCTGATTGATTATCCTTCAATTCAAACTTTATTTTCTTTGGTTCTTCCTCCCTTGGTAGGAATTCATGTTTGACAACATCTTTGATTTCTCTAATACCACATCTTGGCTATACACTACCTTCTTAGTTTATGGGTTTCAAAGCTTATAACATTTCAAACCATCTTTATAGCCAATAAAGATACACATTTTAGCATTTTTATCTAGCTTACTTCTATTTTCCTTTGGAATGTGTACATAGGCATCACAGTCAAATACCCTCAAGTGTGTAATAGAGGGCTTATTACCGGTCTATACCTCATGTGGAGTCTTTTCATACAGTGTTGATGAGGGTGATCAATTTACTAGGTAACATGAAATACTCATTGCCTTTGCCCAGAATTCATGTTCTAAATCGGCACCATTAAGCATGTTCATTTCTTTTTCCATCGGTGTCATGTTCATCCTTTCTGCAACTCCATTCTGTTGAGGTGTATATGGAGTAGTCTTATGCCTTGCTATACCACACTTTTTACAGAATTCTTTAAATTCATTTCCACGTAATTCTCCACCATTATCTATCTTTGGCACCTTAATTCTCTTCTCTGTTTGATTCTCCACAAGAGCCTTTAAATTTTTAAATGTGTCTGAGACTTCATATTTCTTCCCGAGGAAAGAAATCCATGTATTCCTCAAGAATTTATCTATAAATAAGAAATAGTATATAGATTTACCCAGTGATGGAACCAACATAGGTCCAAATACATCATTGTGCACCAATTGTAATATTCCCTCTGACTTTGTAGCACTAGAGGAGAATCTTACATGATTATGCTTCCCATATAAGCAAGGTTCACATAAATCAAAATCCAGAGAGAAACTAGACAGACCTTTAACCATACCTTTATCGTGTAGAACTTGAAGGCCTTTCTCTTCGATATGCCTCAATCTTTGATGCCACAACATAGTATTTTCTCCAGAGACTGTAGGAGTTTTTCTTTCTTTGGCTCCAATATCAAGAACAATGGAACTGTTGCGCATGTCACTAATAGTGCTTCTCAATAGGTTATACAAATTTCCAATCTGAACTCCTTTTAGTAACACCATTGCCCCTCAAACCATCCTGCAAGTTTCATTTTCAAACATTGTTTTTACACTTGCATCGTCAATCTTGCTTATAGAAATCAAATTCCTGGCCAATCCTGGGATGTGCAAAACACCAAGGAGTGTTTTAATCCTACCATCCATGAGATTCAACTTGAATTCTCCTCGTCCTACAATTTTGGTTGTCGAGTCATCTCCTAGAAAAATATCACACCCATCATACCTTTCATATTCGCAAAACTACTCACTATGGGGATTCATATGAAAGGATGCACTTGAGTTGACTAGCCATGCCCCGTGATCTACCTGTGTGCTTGAAGAAGCCAAGTTCACATCCCCTCCTTCATCCGCGAAGGTTTTTGCTTATGTTGAAGAGGCATCATCAGATCCCTTCCCTCTCTCAACACTTTTGGATCTACATTATTTCTTGTAATTCTCTTCTTTTTCACATCTTCAACATAACTTTACAAATTTTTCGGGAGATTTGTATCTTCCCCTAGATTTAGATCTCTCACTTCAGGACTTATTTCTATTTCTTTCCTAGGAGCATCCTCTTGCAAATAAAGCATATGTCCTCTGGCTTTCCATGTTTTTCCACCTCATCTCCTATGACAACAAGGATGAGACCACATCTTCGAAATTTAAATTAGTTACATTACTATCTATGGCCACAACTAGACTATCCCATGAGTCTGGTAAAGAGCACAATAAACTAATATACTTATCTTCATAAGAAATCTTAATATCAATAGATAATAACTAACTTACTACAGTATTGAAGGCGTTTAGATGCTCTGTCACCAAGTCTCCATATTTCAACCTCGGGTTGTACAGCTTCTTCTATGGGAAGAGTTTGTTTACCGGGGACTTAGACTGATACAAAGCCCCTAACTTATTCGATAATTCCTTAGCTATAGCTTTCTCTAACACATTCAGTAATACTAAATCTGAGAGATGCAACCGGATTGTGCTCTTCACCTTCCGATCCAAATTTTCCCAATCTTTTGTTGACGTTCCTATAGGTGCACTACCTGGATCCACATCGACCCATTGATCTTTGTCTACGAACATATCTTCCATCTTGAGCTTCCAGAGCTCAAAACTTTGTCCATTAAATTTCTCAATCTCTATTTTTGACCTACTTGTCATTTATTTTCACCAAAAGAAATGATACCGCAGAGCTCCCACTATAACGAGGTTTATCACAAACCCAATCCAAACCCTTAGCCACATAGGCATCCCCATGAAGCCAATAGCCGCTTTGATACCAAATGTATGTTTTAAACCTTTTATAGTAATTCAATGCACACATAGATTCTTAAAAAACAAAAAAGAACACAATTGCAATCACACATTTACACAAAGATCACAAAGATTTACCCTAGAAACCCAAACAAGGAAAACCAACAACATGTTTAGAGTTGCACCTCTAATTATTATTCATCATCTACCAACATCAGTGTTTACAATACAATATATATAGGATCCTACGGCATCAAAAACCCCTAATCCATTGACCTAGATTATAATACAACCCTAATTCCTTAATCGGAATTAGAAAACCATGGGCTAAGCCACAAATCCGCCCATGCACCACAAAACTGCCAAAAGCAAAAATTGTGTTAAAAACCGCTAAAAACGGACGGAAGAACCACCAAAAAAAAATCTGGGGCTCCACCCCCATGCAATCCCCCTGACATTGGGGGCTATCAAGCCCTGTGTGACCCCACCCACCCCACTGCATCCAACGCAACAAAGCACATGGCATTGGTCGTGCAAAAAATATAACACATATCTAACAACATTCATGTCCAGTTTTAATTAGAGCAACCTCCCCCATTTTTGAGTCAATGATTCCTTTCCAACTCAACTATCCATCAAGTATTTTGTTTATAAAACTCCTCCCATCTCATTTGCAAATTAAAACTTTAGCTCTTGCGAAAAATAAAAAATTTGGAGATGTGGCATTGCTTGGACTTATGCTCGTAAAGTTGAGAGAGTTAAAAGAGTATACTATCCCAAAGATCATATCACTTTCATTTTGAAACAATTGAAATATTTTCTTAGCACCTTCCTCACTGGATACCAATGCAGGTGAACATTTTTCAAAGAGCTACAAGTATTTGATAGCTAGTATGATCTTCCCCATAAAATGCACAAAGTTCCATAAAACTTCATTCTTTTCTATCTTTTGCTCTGCCTCTAGCATAGCTAATTCATAAAGTACATGTTTTTATCTTAGGTATTCACATCCCACTACTTTTCCCAAAAGGCAAGATTTAGTTCCAAGAGCACGCTTGACCATCCAATATCCCTCTTTAATACTTGGGATAAGTTTAAAGTGTGCATCCTAAAACATGTCATCGCCATTTGCAAACTTATCCAGCAAAGATGCTTTACTAATTGGTCAGCTTTCCCCAAAATAAAGACCATGTTGAGGTTTGGTTTAGAAGGTACCTATAAATTTATGATGGCTCGGGACTGAGACCGGAGTTTGCCTTCCAATCACTGATGACGGTAATTGCATTTTTTCACGGTAATTGCATTCTTTCAGGCGAGGGCATTGTTTAGTTGTTCTGTGAAATGGTTTTTTTTCAGAATTTGGTTATATAAATTTAAATAAATTATTATTTTTTGTTGTTTAAAATTGATTTTTAAATATAAAAATGGATTTAATATGCTGAAAAATTTTTGGAACATTTCAATTATATAAAAATAATCACTCAAATTTATGAATCTAACCATTTTTAGTCAAATTTCAAACAAATATCCTAAAAAAAAATAATCATTTCTTAAAAATTTTAATTTCAACAAAAACAAAAGTTTAGATAACTTTCACAGTAATCTACTTTTGAAGTAAAATCTCTTAATGAGCTTTCATTGGCATATCCCTCTTTCTAAAAACTTTTGGCATATATCCTAGCCATCCATAAAGCGTATCATATTACAATGTGAATCTGGGACATGTAAACAGCTTTTAGATAGCTTCAGAGCTAAAATAACATTTTTAACATTAATCATAATCTATAGTGGAATCAAAGATCTCCACATGGAAAAATGTATGTTTTGAAACTTCATCCTCCATTCTTATCATAGAATAAGAGAGCATTATCGTCTTCTAGATTCTTCTTAAATTAAATTATTATAGATATTTATCTTGATCTATGGTCATGCCTCAAACCAATAGTCCAATGATGAAAAATAATTCTCCATTTTAACTTATTATGTTCTAAACTTTAAAAAAGAATCCATGTAATGTCTTTGGAACTTGAGCAGGAGTACATCTAATCAATAAAGGAAAGTCTTCTCAAAACCAAAACACGACTCTGCTTTATGCAAATTATGGGGAAAAAAATGAGCTACAACATATATCAAGTAGAGGAGTTTTGTGTTGTTGGGACAACATTGAAGAGATTCACCATGAGCAAGTAGAAAATCATTCAAAAGGTGTCCTTCGAGCTAGATGTCCCTCAAGCTAGAGGGGAAAATTGTTGGGGAACTAGAGCAAAGGAAGAACGTTTTTGAGACAAAATGTAAAATAGAGATAAGTGTTGTAATCTTATTATTGATGGAGAAAGCACTAAAAATATAGTATCTATAAAAGTGATAGAGAAGTTAAATTTGAAATATACACTCCATCCTAGTACATACAGTGTTTCATGGTTGTTTCATGGCTATAGAAAGGACATCAAATCATTGTTTCTCAACAATACCCACTGAATTTTTAAATGGGAGAATATGAAGACCAAGAGTTGTGCGATATTGTTGCCACGTATTGCTTGGTATGTCTCGGTTATGATGATACTAGAGTTTTTTTATGATGGGATGAAAAATACTTATCAATTTGAAAAAGAGGGGAGAAGCTTCAAACTACATTTGATGACAGAAGAAAGTGTTGAAGAATGAAGCAACAACAAAATCATGCTTTGTTCAATCAAATAATTTTTGGATGGAATGAAGAGTTCAAAGTCTTGTCTTGCAATTTTTTCAAAGATAGTTCGAGAAGAAGAAGAGAACAAAGTGCTAGAAGAAGTTGAAGAATTGTTGAATAAATACAAGGAGATCAACGCAAATGATATGTGAATGGGAATACCTCCAATTACAGATATTTCACATTAGATTGACTTGATACCTGGATCAAGCTTGCTTAACAAATATCCTTATAGAATGATCCCAACAGAAAGTGAAGAGGTTAATACACAAGTTCAAGAGATGCTAGATAGAGGCATGATAAGAGAAAGTTTGAGTCCATGTGTTGTCCCTGCAGTACTAACACCAAAGAAGGTTGGAGAATGGAGAATGTGTACGGACTCTATAGTTACAAATATGATAGATATTAAGTACAAATTTGCATTGCCAAAAATGGATGATCTTATGCACTCTTTGAGTGCAGCAAGATGTTTTTCAAAGATTGACTTGAAAAGTGGGTATCACTAAATCAAGATTAGAGAAATGGATGAATGAAGACAACACTTAGGAAAAAGGAAAGAATGCATGAATGGTCGGTTATGTCATTTCGTCTAACCGGTTTACCAAGTACCTTCATGAGATTGATGAATAAAGTACTAAACTATTCTTAGGTAAATGTGTGGTTGTTTACTTTGATGATATTATTAATTTTAGCTAAACAAAAGAGGAGCATTTAAGGCATTTGTAGCAAGCATTGGTGATGTTGAAAGAGGAGAATTTGATTATTAACTTGAATAAATCTACTTTTATGTAAGAAGACTTGGTATACTTGAATTTTGTGGTTCCCAAGAAAGTTTGAAGATGGACCCAAAAAAAAGGCTATAGTTGAATGCATGTTCCCAAAAACACTTTTGAGGTTAGAAGTTTCCATGGATTGGCAAGTCTCTATAGGAAGTTTATCCAAGATTCCAATGGTATATATGCATCATTGACTAAGTGCATGAAGAAGGGTAGATTTTTGCAGACAACAGTACAGAAAAGAGTTTTGAAATCTTGAAGAAGAAGGTTATTGAACAGTCAATATAAGCCTTACCAAACTTCAACAAAGTTTTCCAAATCAATTGTGATGTGAGTGGATTGGCCATTGGAGTAGTGTTGAGTCAAAAAGGTAAGTCTATTGCTTTCTTGGCCGATAAGTCAAATGAAACCAAAAGAAAGTATTATGTTTATGATCAAGAATGCTTTGTCATAATTCAAGAACTAAAGAAGTGGAGACAATATATATTACCTAAGGAGCTTGTGTTATATAATAATCACCAAGGAGTTTGGGAAATTTAACTAGCTTGTCGATGCATTGAGTAGAAAAGTATTCTTGTCAACTAAAATGGTTGTTAAGTTTGTGGGTCTAGATAATATGGAAGTTGTGTATGTTGATGATGTGGATTTTGCAGAAGTTTGGAAAGATTGAAAGAAACATGGAGTGTGGATAGGACTCCATATTTGGTCCTTTTTTTAGGAAATATCGTTATTCAAGAACCATCAATGGTGCATTCCAAGGGGCTCCATGAAAGAGAATCTCATTAGAGAAATACGCGGTGGAGGTTTGAGTGGTCATTTTGGAAATGACAAGACTAGAGCTTTGGTTGAAGAAAGATACTTTTGGTCAAACATTTATAAAGATGTGAAAAAATTAGTTGAAGTTTGTAGGAAATGTCAGCTTGTAAAAAGGGGACAAAATACAAGTTTGTATACACATTTAGTCGTACTAGATACCTTGGAAAGATATACGCATGGATTTTATTTTGGAATTATTAAGAACTCAAAGAGGTAATGATTCCATCATGGTAGTTGTGGATAGATTTTCAAAAATGTCATATTTTATTGCATGTAAGAAGACAAGATATGATATGAATGTTGTTTTATTCTTAAATAAATAGTTTGTTTGCATGGATTACCGAAAAATATCACTTCAAATATAGATATTAGACTCATATCACAATTTTGGAAAACCTTGTGGAATAAATTGGCATCTAGGTTGTAGTGCAACTACACATATCACCATTAGGAAGATGGACAAACAAAGGTTTTGAACAGAAGCCTTAGTAATTCGCTAAGATGTTTGGTGGTAGATAAACCAAGGCATTGTGATATGATATTAGTACAAGCTACACTGCCTATGAAAATTCAATCATCAAATATACAAGAATGACACATTTTCAGATAGTGTATAGAAGATCACCTAAGAGAGTGACATATTTGGTGAGTTTACCAATTGCAGAGCATGTAAAAAGTGTAGATGTAGAGGCACTCATAGAATATATGAGAGATATACACGAGAAGGTAAGGAAATCATGACAACAAAGTAATCAGAAGGACAAAGAGAAGGAAAATGAAGATATTTGCAAAATGATACTTTTTTTTCCAAAAAGAAAAGAACTTTTATATTAATCCATAAAGGAAAATATACATGTTTCAGTTAGGTCCACAAGCCTTATTACATGCCTTTCCTTTTGTATTTACAAAACGCTTACAGTCTGTTGTAGGGCGATCTTCTAAGTTCATTACAAAATTTCATTTCAAAACTCATATCCATCATATATTTCTGGGCAGATTTTCCTTCTATATTCCTTTGTCCAATGGAATTCTCAGAGACAGAATTCCATAGCTTCTATTTCTTCACCTTCCAGGAATTCATAGTATCCAAAATCCTTAACTGGCAGTAACATAGCTTCTTTTGATAGTTCATTTGCCTTGGAATTGAACTCACGGAGTATGTGGTGGAAAGAAATCCATTCAAAAGACTAGAAGGTAAGATTAATATCTCTCATGATATTAGATAATCTTATGTATTGTTTTGAGTTCTTCTGGTTGGCCCAATCGATTACCAATTTGGAATCTCCAAACACTTGGAGCTTCCTAACATCTTTTTTCATTTTTGTTTCCAACGACGCCCATAGCGCTATGAATTATGCCATGTTGTTGCTACCAGTACCTGGGGCGTATCTAATATGTATGTAATAGTTTTTTTTTATAAAGAGAACTACCCCAACTCCACACATTGGAGGGTGTCCCTTACTGGCACTGTCGAAATACCCCCAGGGTACTTCGTAATCTATGGACAGAATGACAGGGATGTGTGGTTTTAATGCTTTCAGATCCTCTCTGAATTCAACTGCTTGGGTTAGACTTAGGTTCGCCATCACTTCTGGTGGCATTAGAATTTCATTAAAGATTGTGTTATTGCGATCCCACAAAATATTGGAAGTGAGAATACTTGGAAGCCCTTAGTCCAATTTTGTTGCTCTGTCCTATAGCCAATATTTTAGGCACTCTTTCAGATTTTCTTTGTTCCAACTCGAATTTACCGTAAGCTAGTATTTCATCGTCTTCATTACCTGTGTTGCATAAGGGGAATAAATAAATAAGTGAGCAATTGATTCAGAATCAAATTTACAAAGAGGACATCTTCCTGGACCACTCTATCCCCTTTTTAAACCATTGTCCCAAGTTAAAAATTTGTTATTGAGGGCTAGCCATAAGGTGATTTTACATCTGGGAGAGAATTTGATTTTCCAAATTGGTCCCCACCACCATTTTTGGGGGCCTTCAAACTTTTTCTCCTGCCAATATTTATACCCCAGCTTGGTTGTAAAGGATCCATCCTTCGGGTTTTTGGACCAACACAAAGAGTCAGCAATTTCATCGTCGAGGATAATGAAGTTCTCGCATAACAATCCTATATGTTTCTCCCATTCCTCAGCCAACTCTTCAGGGAAACCAAGGGAGGTTGCATCTTTCCATCCTGCACGTCCTATAGGTTGAGCGGAACCTATACAGGCATCATATAAGAAGACAATGTTTTTAGTTCTGAAGAAACTTCATAAGGGGAACGGAGAGGCCAAAATTGTTTCCCACACCCAACCAGGGGTCCTTTCCTATACGAACATTGTGTATGTTCCCAATTTTCCAGACTATATGTTTTGCTACTAAAGGGAAGGCTTCAATGAGTGCCTTCCACACAATTGAGCCTTTAGGGTATTTTAAGGGTACACAAAACCATTCCTTGATAGTCAAATTAGAGAAATATTTTGAATTCATAATGTGCGTCCACAACAAATTTCCTTGTGTAAGCCTCCACAGGTTTATTCCTTCCAGGGCTTTAGCAAAGGGGAAGATGTCTTTTAGCTCCCACCCCCCTAGGTCTTTGGGCATAGATATGGAAGATATTTTTTCTAGGTGGATTATGTCTGACGACTTGTTTCATGCCCAAAGTTAATGGAAACGCATCTTGCAAATCTTTTTCAGCACCCCCTTTGGGATGGCTACAATGGAGTTCCAGTATACCAGTATACTTTCCAAGATTTCCTTAAGTAGGACTAGTCTTCCCCCTCTGGATAACAATCTATTGACCCATATTGAAATATTTCCTTCCACTTTTTTAATTAATCATTCCCAATCCCCTCATCTATAGCAATCGGGTTTGAGGTAGAATTCTAAATACTTGAATCCTTCAATGAGACTCTTTCCTTGCGTAGAGATAATGTTTCACATTTCATTAGTTTCTGATTCCGAGCAATTATTAAGGATAATGAAAGACTTATCCAAATTGATGGACATATCTATAGCCTGGCAATATCGGTCGATGGTTTTTCTCGGGGCTTGGATATCCCCTTGAGTTCCATTCACGCTACAGAAGATGTCTTCAACAAATAGTAAGTGAGAAACAATTTATGAGTCTGATACCCTAACTCCTTGAAAAAATTTGTTTGTTCTAGCCTCCTTAGGCATTTTTCTAAGGGCTTATGCTATAATCAAGAATAGAAAAGAGAGAGTGAGAAACCTTGGCGACGTCCTCTCGAAGCTTTGAAAAAACAAGAAGGGGCACCATTTAATACAAGTGTGAAGGAAGATCTTTGGAGGCACCCCATAATCCAATTGATTGTGTTTAATTTCATCCCTAATTGAATAGAACTAATCTTAAGAGGGTCCAGTTGACTCCGTCATAGGCTTTCGATAAGTCCAGTTTCAAAATTATCGCTTTCAGGTTCTTTTTTTTAACCGAGTGGAGGTCCTCCTGCACTATTGCTACAACATCATGGATTTGTATGTTCTGTAAGAATCTGAATTACTCCTCTCCTATAACTTCACTCAGCATTGGTTTTAAACCCCTCACAATTATCTTGGTTATTAACTTATAAATGACATTACAACAGGAAATAGGGTGGAAGTCCTCGAATGAGGACGCATCTTGATTTTTGGGAATCGGGCAGAGAAAGGTAGAGTTTAGAGCCCCATGAATATTTCATGCCCTATGGGATTCCCTGATTGTCATAAAAATGCTTGAAAAAATCAACTCTAATTCCATCTGGGCCGAGGCTCTTCCCATTTTTCATGGACGAGAAAGCAGCAAGTAGTTTTCTTCCATTACTTCTTCCTCCAAACTCTGATTCATTTCATGAGAGAAAATTGACTGGAATTTAGAAACCACTTCAAGGATTTCTTGGATCAGACAACCTTTTAGGGCAGCCAAGAGTTTCTTGAAGAAAAAATTTCCCTCTTCTGCTTTCTCAGGGAAGGAGCTACTCATCATTTCGTATTCATTTTTTGTTTCCCAAATAGTGTTAATATTCCTTCTTTAATTCGCAAATTGATGAAAATATTGTGTATTGTTGTCCCTGGATTCTAACCACAGCGCCCTACTTTTGATTCTCCATTCATGCTCCTTGTTTTCTAGCCAAGAATGCATGCGTGCATCCAAAATCTTTAAATCCTTGACTTGAGACAGGCTAAGGGGGCCTTCACATATTTTTTAGAGCAGGGCTAACAGTTTGTCCTCAATTTCAATGATGGATCTTAACCTCTGAGTCTTCCAAGTGGCCAACCATTTTCTTGTAGCTCTTTGAATCCTTTTAAGGTTTTCTGCAAATTGAAACATCAAAGGGTCTGGCTTTGATGAGGATAGCTTAATCCAGTTAGAGTAGACCAGTTTTTTAAAACCTTCCTCCTCTAGCCATATATGACTTATCTTTATAGGAGCAGGGGGGAATCCTCTCCTAATTTCCATTGGAGAAGAATAGGTTTGTGGTCATAGATCCCCCCCTTCTCCTACCAAAGCTTTAAAGTGAAATCCCAATTCCAAGAAAGACTTTGAAACTAGAAATATATCAACTCTTTTGGTTGTTCCTTCATTACTTGTTCTGAGATTCCTCCAAGTAGGGGTAATTTTAGCCAGTTCCATATCTACCAAATGAAGGTTCTCTAGGAAGGAAAGAAAGAACCCTCTTTGTCGATCTTCATTGGAGGATTCCCTCCACACTTCCCTTGAAAACAGAGTGAAATTAATGTCGCCTCCTACCAGTTTTAGGGGGGTCTCTGAACACATCTATATCTTTCAATTCTTCCCAAAAGGGAACCTTGTCGACATAGGGTTTGTAAATGTTAAGAACAAAAAGGAAAAATTCATTGTCTTTGTGTCTCAACTTGACTGAAATTGAAGATTGATAATAATAAGAGGATGAGACCCTAAAATCTGGACTCCACCCAGTTATTAGTCCTCTGGACATCCCCTTTGCGTCAGTTGCACAGAAAGACTAGTTTTTGAGCCACGACTCCAAAGTCTTCCTAGATTTTTCACTCGAACACATTGTCTCCTAAATTAGGATGATGTCGGGTTTAAGGCTCTAATTCATCCTCTTGAGAGATAGATTTTTTTGGGGGGGGGCACTGCTCTTGCATTGAAAGATAGACTGATAATTTTGCAGGGGGGTGACGAGCACTCATTGCTCTAAGGGCCCTATTTATTGGACCTTGTTTCCCTTTTTTATCTTCGTTGTAGCCTTCTCCTGAGTTTTGAGAAGACAATATTTCCTTCCCACTTGGGACAAATGAGGAGGGTCAAGGGTGAGGCCTCCTTTGGAAGGAGGCATATCATTCTGGTGACCTATAGACCGAAGAGCATAACCCTTGACCGGGGAGTCGGGAACGACAGAGGGGAAAAGGGAAGGAGAGGTTTTCTCTTAGGGTGCCCTTGTACAAATAGGGGAGACTCTTGGGGGGGGTAGAAGGGGAGAGCATGGGAAGGTTAGCCTTTAACGGGGAAAGGGAGGGGGAAGGACTAGGTGATGGGGGGATAGGGAAGGAGGAGGAGACCTCCTACTTTGGGTCATCGAACTCTGGTGAGTGGGGACACACAGGGAGAGGAGGCACAGGGGATTCCTCTTAGTTAGTGGGATCAACCATTGAAGGGGGAAAGAGAAGTCCAAGAGAGGAATGGGATACATAGGGGGGCTCAGCGATATCTAGAGATGCATCTTCTTCACCTTTCTTAGAACCAGGAATAATTGGAATAAGAAAATTATCAATCATACCTAATTTTGGGGTGACCTCGACAAGTCCTTGGCTTCTTGCAGGGTCCCCTACTATGGAGAGAATGATCTTCACCCTTCTTCCATCCACTGAAACTGCATCCACAGAGCTTGTCCTTCCCATAGAGGATTTTGGTTTCCAAGTCTTGGAAACTTTTTGGGAGAGGGGAGTTGGGCGACCACACTGCACGCACAACTGACCAATTACATGACAGTTGTGGCATCTGAATGGTAATTTCCAATAATCTACCTTTTGATGCCAAACAATGTCATTGAAAATGATGTCCACATTACCAACCAATCCTTCTTTGACATCCATCTCAACATGAATCCATGCCCAACAGTGATCTTTCTTGGAAGCCCAGTTGGGTTCAAGACCTATGAAGGTTCCTATTTTGTTTCAACTTGCTTCCAAGGCCTCCTGTGACCATAATACAACTGGAAGGCTCGGCAGAATGGCCCAGACTCGCATAATTTCCACTGGCTCTCTAACTTGGTCAAAATCAATCATCCAAGATTTTAAAACTAAACCAGAGGAGCCTCAATTCAAATATTTCTTTACCAGAATGTTACATTCCTCCTCTGACTGAAGCATAAACGAGTTCCAACCTTTGGCTAGGGTGTGAGCCTCTGGGAGATACCCTAGAACTGGTTTCCATTGTTATTCCATCCACCTATTGAGTGTTGCTTCTCCTGCTCGTTTCCCATTAAAACGTCCAACCAATGTTTTTCCTGCAAGCCACGTGACTTCTGAGACCAGGATGTCTTTTCCCACTACCATCTGGACAGTTCCTCTTTTTTCCCTTATGCGCCTAAAGCTCTTCTTGGGTCTCACCTCCTCTATCTCAGAAGGATTTTTAGCCCCGTTTATCTCCTCGCACAAACCCTTCGATGACTCTTCTCTCGATTCCAGACCTACGCAACTTTTCGTAACTTTGTTTTCTGAACTTCTGAACTCTCTACGAGGGGGCGATACATTACGAGACTAGAACCCTCTTTCTCCAGCGATGCCATGAATTTGGTCTTCGACAACTTGAATCTCGAATTTGTTCACTCGTGGGGATAGATGCTTGTCACCGCCATCTCGTACTTCGATTGTCAGGGGGTAAGGGATTCGTACACGGTTCTTCTTCCCAGAAACTATTCATATGTGCAGAATGCATGACCGAGCTTCGGGCTTACCTCGTAGTCCACCCAATTGGTATATACACTGCATGACATATACACGGATTTCCTTCACTTCCAAGAAGATATTGGTATTGAGGGAACATTATAGGGTGGTATTTCCGCAGACCGGGAGGAGGAATACCTGCGGCCCTCGCACCTGGGCCTATGGGCCCGAAAAAACACCGAACCACATACTATCAAACCGCATAGCCTTCGTCAACACGTCACTAGTTCAGAACAAAATGATACTTAATGATGCATCATCTAAGCAATCAGAGGTTTCCTACGAGAACTTATAACAAATTGAAGTATAAGAAGATAGGATTATGTAAAATTTTATTAGAAAAAATTCTAATAATACATATAAGTTGAAGTTATCGAAAGACATGGACACTTCACCGATTTTAAATATTGCATTTATTTGTAAGTATCATGAAGGCCTTGCAGAAATAGAGGTAGATAAGAAAGAACAAGTGGAAAAATGAAAAAAATGTATTCCGGTGAATAAACAAGAGGAAGTCGAGGAGATGTTGGCAGAAATAATTAATCGAAAGACAATGAATAAAGAATACAAAGAATATATGATCAAATGTAAAGAAAAAGTGATCCAACATGGGTTTCTACAGGGAAACTTTGTAAATTTGTTATCCATCCCTTATGACCAATAGTTCATCATCCCTTATGACCAAGAGTTCATTAGAAATTTCAATTTCAACTAAGTGAATCTAATGCAGGCATTGAGATATTTTAAGGAAAAAATGGGTCTCAAAATAAAAAAATATTCTATCAGCATCAATTTTAAAAGAACCAATAAGATTGAAAATGATGATGACAATCATAAGAGTAAATAGTTTTGAAGGGAAAGAAAGAAAATTGTTTTTTAAAATCATATTTTCTACTTATCTCCTTATAGGTTTACTCAAATTTCAAGTATAGGCACTCATTGGATGCAAAATTAAATTATGCATCCAACAACTACCCATTTTGCATGCTTTTGAAAGACTCGCGGTGAGACAAACTAGAAATACATGAAAAAATATGTTTCTTGATATACCCACAATGAGATAAATTGGAAAAACATTAAAAAAATGTGTTTCTTTTCAAGAAATACATTTATTTCATGTGTTTATAGTTTATCTCAATGTGAGTCTATCAAAAGTATGCAAAGTGGATACTCATTAGATGTAGAAGTTAATTGCACATCTAATGAGTGCCTACACTTGAAATTTGAGTAACTCTGTAAAGAGATAAGTTGAAAATACAATTAAAAAAAAAAAAAAAATTTTGTTCCCTTTGAAAATTCATAACTCTTATTTTATTATTTTCCTTAGGAGGTTCATTTTAGACCTCAAAAATTCTCTAATGAGCATCTTTGGACAAGAAAGATATCATACATGTATTCTAAATTCATAGGTAGGTGTGAAAGCCTCAAGACCTTTTGATTCAAATTTCAGGTTATAATCATGTTTATTTTGTTTTAGGCATGCATTTTCTCTGAGTACCAGAAATTGTCAAATTTGGTGAAAAGTCTCTTTTCACAAATCATGTGCATCTAGAGATGAATAAAAGAAAAACAAAACATGGGTTTTGTATCCAACATGGCAACTTATCGACCAACATAGGTTGTTTTCACATATCATGCACAAAGAAGACTTGGCATGCATTTTGTAAGGACTTCTAGACTTCTTTGAACACTGTGTAAAACAAGCACAGATTTCAATATTTTTTCACATCAACAATTTTTTGGGATCAGATTGAAAATATTAAAATATAAAAAGGTATAGAATGACAAATAGACATTCTCCAATTTGAATTACTCAAATTGGCCAAAAAATTGAACCATGGGTGTGCATTTTAGTGAAGCAAAACAATTTTGGTCAATTTCATGGAGATGCAAAAGTTGTTGAATTAGCATAATCAATACAAGAAAATAAAGATGAATTTAAAAATTCTGAGACATGTGTTTTGTCTTCAGTGCGAAAATATTCAAAGACCATGTCTCACTTTCTGAAAAAAGTCACATGTATTAATTTTGGCATGCACGTTTCTTAGCTCTCTCATGCAGATTGGTACCCTCTTTTTAATATCATAGTTTGAATTTTGACCAATTAATTAATGCACATTTGACATTGATGTTGCATTATAAGCACGAGGGATCGTATGATGACTAATTTGGAGTATGTCATGTAACCATGGAATCATCATTGTATATGGTGTGCATTTAGTGAGGCATTTTACCTAAAATTGTAATAATTTGTAATGTAAATTGTCTTCATTGAATGTTTAGAATCCTTAGAATATGAAAAAATATATTTGAACAATTGGATAGTTGGAAGGCCACAAACCAAAGATTAGAAGCATAAATACGAGTTTTGTACATGAGCAAAGGGCCTTTGGACTCTTATATATTGGCATTCTATAGTTGGGTTTGTGTAGAATTGAGAGGTCGGGATGGTTCTGTGATTGTGAGAATAATAAAGTTACCGACTTAACGAGAACCCTGACCCAAAAAATCCATATTTTTGCATTAAAAAACATGAAAATCAACCCCCAAATCAAAAAGTGGTGATACCGGTAGCACTATTTTTTCAAACAGGGTCAAAATTACAACATTTTTCAAGCATGGCCTTCAAAACTCATACAGTAGCTTAGAAAAACCTTAAAATCAACACCTAAATAAAAAATGATGTTACATAAAGGAAAATGTTTTTTTTCAAAACGTTAAAATTAAGTATAATTTGAAATCGTATTTTTAGCAATTGGTGCCATTAAAACCAAAACCTCAAAATCAACCATCAAAGTGAAAAGTATTGTTGCCAGTAGCACCCATTCGAAAATTTGGGTATTAAAATGACATATTTTTTTAAAGTAGTAAAAGAAATCATCATTACTGTAAACAAAATCATAAAATCAACCCTTAAATGCTTGTTTTTTAAATCTTAGTTTAGAACTTCAAACACAAGATAATACATAATGCCATGAAAATAATACATTAAAAAATATATATTCAAAACCCAAATGTGATATAAAAAAATAAAAAATTGAAAAAAAAAAATTAAAAAAATTAAAATTTCCACCGAAAACCCATAGTTTTAAAAAATATATGTTTTTGTTTTTGTAAAAAAAAAATAACAAAAAAAATCTTAACATTAAAACTCCCTAACCTAAAACTTTATATTAAAAAACATTTAAAAATAAAATAAAATACAAAATTCCATTAAAAATTAAATATATAGAGAGAGAGCTATAATTTTTATTTTATTTTTAACTTTTTTTAATTTTAATTTTTTTTTAATTTTTAAAATAGTTGTTTTTTAATTTTGTATTAAATAAAGTATTTTAGGTTTTTTAATTTATATATATATATGATGATGATGATGATGATGATGATTAACGTCCACTAAGACCTAATTGGTCTATCGGACCTTAAGAGGGTAAGTGATTACTTGTGATTCTTTAGAATTTTGTTTATGTGCTTGAAAAGCATTAAGAGAAGCTTTCCAAGATCTTATGTGCTTTGAAAGCATTTATAGGCTTTCCAAGATCACCATACTTTGCTTGAGTTAAGAGGTTGTAGATTGGTCGCGATGCATCAATATTTTGAAAATGAGATTCATCATGGATATATACTGACAATCTAAGAGAATGTTTTTCATCTTAAACCTTCTCAGTGTCACAAGCAGACATACTTTTTCATCCCATGGTGTTTTAGGAATTGACCACCCAGCTTCACTAGTGGAGCTCGGGTGGAGAATTTGTTCTTATCTTAGCAATGTTTATTTTTTCTTTACACTTGGCAAAAACAGATAGATTAATTTTGATCTTCAGATTAGGGTTGATTAAGACTTTTATAATGATCTAATTTTTTCCCAACCTCTTATCACACCACATTTTTCCTTTAAATTTTGATTTGACGCTTTTTCAATAGTATCTTTATTCCTTTAAAATGGTTTTTTCCATGATTCCCAATAGTTTAACCAAGACGGCCTTTGTTATCCGCTGAATTGATATACAGACTGATTTTGGAAGTACTTTTAGGTAGCCTCTTGTCTCCAATGTTGTTTAACTTGTTCATACATTAGGTTCCTAGTCATAGCCATGCTCTCAATGGGGACGCTTGTTTCTATTTGCAGGAGGATTGGATAGGGTGTATTTCCTTTGAATTTGAGATTATAGGTTATAAAATTATTTTGTATTTGCTCATTCTTTCTCCGTGATTTAATTAGAGATACCACGTACTTCAAACTTCACATCCAGCGAATAACAGTAAATAAGAGTCTCAAAGAGTGAGCTTTCTTATCCCAAATCTAAAGATCACCATTTGTTGCTGTTTTCATTCCCATAATAAGCTTCCATCCCCAATAATCCTTTTCAATTAAGTTATAATCTTAATTGACTTTGTAGAATATCACTCCCAAGATATTGTATGAAGTCACTTCCAAGTTGTCATATACAGTATCATAAGGGATTCATTGGATTTCATAATCATGACCTTAATCTTATCAAGATTAATAGTCATACCATATTGGAGCAAAAAGTCCTTGAGGATCTTAGTTGAGCCAAGACTGGGACTCATTTCCACAAGAACGACATCATCAAACATAAGAAGAAGATTGATGACTATAACAATAATACCAGTGAGAGTAGGGCCGACACAACCTGCTTTTTCCAAGCATTCTTCTAACTTATCAATGTATATGCCAAAAAGGGTAGGGGACAAGGGACAACCTTGTTTGACTCCAATATTGCAGTTAATCTCTTTTGACCAGCCCTCGGTGTTTTTAAAATTAGAAATAACGTTCTCATACATCCTTATTGCAGCAGCCCTCAACTCGAGAGGCACTTTTATCTCTTCCAACCTATTCCAAAGGTTTTTCCCAGGAACCATGTCAAAAGCTTTTCTAAAGTCAACAAAACAGCAAAAAAAATTGGTTTTAGTATTGCAGAACTCCTCTGCAATTATCCTAAAGGTAACAAGATGGTCCACAGTTGAATGATATCTCCTAAACCCGGCCTGGCCTTTATCTCTTTTACCGTGACTTTCTAGCCAAATGCCAATCTTCTTTTTCAAAATAATTCCATAAAGCTTGGCTAAAATCAGGTTAATCATAATGGTCCTATAATTAGAGGGAATGTTTTTATCCCCATTTTTAAAAATAGGAACAATGAGGCTTTGCGTCCAGGGTTTAGGGAAGCCCTGCTTGACTGCTAAATTGAAGAGCTTGTGTATGTGAGGAATAATATATGTGTGTGTGTGTGTGTGTGTGTGTGTGTGTGTGTGTGTGTGATGATGATGATGATGATGATGATATATATATGTGTGTGTGTGTGTGTGTGTGTGTGTGTGATGATGATGATGATGATATGTGTGTGTGTGTATGTGTGTGTGTTGATGATGATGATGATGATTAACGTCCACTAAGACCGAATTGGTCTTTTGGATCTTAAGAGGGTAAGTGATTACTTTCGATTCTTTAGAATTTTGTTTATGTGCTCGAAAAACATTAAGAGAAGCTTTCCAAGATCAACATACTTTTGTTGAGTTAAGAGGTCAGGAAGGTTGGTAATGTGACAAATATTTTGAAAATGAGATCTAATATGGGTATAGGCTAGACAATCTAAGAGAAAATGCTTTTAATCTTCAACCTTATTAGTGTCACAAAGGTGACACACTCTTTCATCCCATGGCATTTTAGGAATTTACCAACACCCAGTTTCACTATGGAGTTCGTGAGAATTTTTTCTTATCTTAGCAATGTTTATTTTTTCCTTTACACTTGGAAAAACAGATAGATAATTTTGATCTTCTAGATTAGGGTTGATTACATCCTTATAATACCTTAATTTTATTTTTTCCTCTAACTCTTTATCACACCACATTTTCTCCTTAAATTTTGATTTGACGTTTGTTTTTTAATAGTATCTTTATTCTGCAAAATGGTGTCTTCCATGATTCCCCAATAGTTTAGCCAAGACCGGGCATCTTTATGCCATCCTCGCTTGAGTCGGTGGTGGTTATGACTCGATTTTGAAGCAATTTTAGGAAGCCTCTTGTCTTCCATGTTGTTTAACTTGTTCTTATACATTAGGTATCTAGTCATAGCCATGCTCTCAATGGGGGAAAGGTTTGTTTCTAAGAGGAGGATGGGATAGGGCGTATTTCCTTTAATTTTGAGATTATAGGTTATAAAATTCTTTTGTATTTGCTCTATCTTTCTCCAGGATTCACGAGATATATTACAGCCCCAGACTTCACATCCATAAAGAATAACAAGAGTAACAAGAATCTCGAAGAGGGGTTTCTTCTTATCCCAACTCCAAAGATCAGTTGATTTACAATTGTTTTCAAGCCCATAATAAGCTTGTCATCCCCCAATAATCCTTTTCTCAATGCTATAATTCCAATTGAGCTTGTGGTGAATATCAATTCCAAGATATTTGTATGAAGTCACTTCCTCCAAGTTGTTTTTGTCATATACGAAGGTATCATAAGGGATCTTAATGGATTTAATAATCATGACCTTAGTCTTATCAGTGTTAACAGTCATACCCATATTGGAGAATAAATCCTTGAGGATTCTTAGTTGGTTTTCAATATCATGGGGACTCATTGCCATAAGAACGATATCATCAGCATAAAGAAGAAGATTGATGACTATACTAGTGAGAGTAGGGCTGACACAACGTGTTTTTTCCAAGAATCTTCTGACTTGTCAATTTATATGCCAAAGAGAGTTTGGGATAAGGGACAACCTTATTTGACTTTGATATTGCAATTAATCTCTTTTGACCAGCCCTCGGGGTTTTTAAACTTAGCAATAACGTTCTCATACATCCTTATTGCAGTAGCCCTCAACTCGAGAGGCACTTTTATCTCTTCCAACCTATTCCAAAGGTTTTTCCTAGGAACCATGTCAAAAGATTTTCTAAAGTCAACAAAACAACAAAAAAGATTGGTTTTAGTATTGTGAAACTCCTCTGCAATGATTCTAAAGGTAACAAGATGGTCCACAGTTGAATGATATATCCTAAACTCGGCCTGTCATTTATCTATTTTACCGTGACTTTCTAGCCAAAGGCTAATCTTGTTTTCCAAGATAATTCCATAAAGTTTGGCTAAAATCGGGCTAATCATAATGGTCCTATAATTAAAGGGAATGTTTCTATCCCCGTTTTTAAAAATAGGAACAATGAGGCTTTGCGTCCAGGGTTTAGGGAAGCCCTGCTTGAATGCTAAATTGAAGAGCTTGTGTATGTGAGGGATAAGGATTGGCCCTCCTATTTTAAAATTTTCAACTTGGTAGCCTTCAATGTCCTTAGCTTTCCCATTTGCAAGCCACTTAACCCCGAACTCTATGTCATCTAAAGAAAAAACTTATTCCTTAGTAGGGACAATACGAATGGTGTCCATGGAAGTAGGGAACTCGTAAAGACTTTTAAGGTAGGAATTTCAGTCCCTTAAGGGAATCCTATTATTTTCTTTAGTATTGTGTTTTAGAATTTGGCTCCGGAACTTCTTAGGATCCAACTTATATAGTTGTGAAAGTTGCTCTTGCCTTTTATTGATATAGTACCTTTTTTTCCTTTTAATTAGGGCTTTGTACATATTGAACTTATCGAGTTTTAAGGACTCATTAGAAGCATCCCTAATGGCTTTCCTAGAAATTTTACATTCTTTATCATACCAAGGGTTGGTCATTCTATTATTCTTTTTAAGGACACCTCGAAAGAGAACTTGTTAATAGAAGTGGAAAGGGTAGTTGTAAAACTATGATAGAGTTATTCAATGTTGTCCTTATAAGTTAGGATATTTAATTTACTATTTAAATCCTTTAAGAAAATGTCAACTTTACTTTTGTCAAAGCACAAATTCCTTTGATTATCAGAATTATCTTCAATGGCGCTCCTATGCATGGAAAAGTTTAGAGCTAGGGTTAAAGGTTTATGATCAGAGTCATGCTCATGGTCATTAAAAGGTCAAAAGTTTCTATTTGATTTGAAACGGGAATATCAAAAATTGCATAATCTACAACACTACTACCTAGCCCATGAATACAAGTCATCTAGTTGGAGTTTGGCCACTTCATTACTCCATTACAAATTATTAGGACTTGAGAGCTACATAGCTTGACCAACTCAGCACCAAACAAATTCTCAATTAGGTATCCGTAGTTTCTTTTGTATCTATTAGATAAAACAAGGTCCTCATGTAGCCATAGAGGATTATGGTTGGAGTCATTACTTAAAAGAGTAGCTTGTTTAGTTGCAGTCCTAGCATTACAGTCTCCTAGCAGGAGGATATTACCTTCATTTTTCAAACTATAAATATCTTGTTCTAAATTATTATAGGGACAATTGTTATCTAGATTGTTTTTCTTATAAAAAGTAGAATTAATAGGTGCAAAATAGCAAATTGTTATATACATCTTCTTAGCGTTGGTGTCTAAAATTTCTATCCAAATGTACCGATTGAGAGGGTCAATCTTATGAAGTTGAATGTGAGGAGAAATGCTCTTTCTAATGTAACAAGCTATGCTTCCTATCCCTCTATGGTGGGATTTTGTGTTCCATGTCGACCACAAATCCTTCTATGTTAGGGACCTTAGAAACCTCATGCTCCCAGGTTTCAACTAAACAGATAATATCAATATCACTCGAGATCCAACTTATCATAGGACTTGTTATCACATAAAGTTGTCAAGGTCACAGGACGACCAAGTCTTTTGTTGCACACGTAATGTCCAAGCGCATCATTCAATAGAGGTCTATTTCGGGTTTGAAGTACAAGCAACCAGCAGGTTTGATTTTCCACGGTGGAGATCTCATGTGTCATTTAGATTAGCGGCTCTCAGACAGTCGGAGTTTAAAAGTCGCGCAAGGATTAACGACTAGCTAAGCATCCCAAAGTCCCGAAGTAAATCTGAGCCATTGAAGGCTGAGGACACACGTCACTGGATCTCTCACTTTGGGAATTTGGCACTTTCGAGAATTGCGCGAGCAAGCAGGAGAAAACTCCTGAAACCCGAACTCCCGAAGTAAACCTCGGTCATCCAAATCAAGAGGCCACACATCATCAGATCTCTCACTTCGGAAATTCGGCACTTCAGAGAATTGTGCAAGCAAGCAGAAGAAAAATGCCCAAAGCCCAAACTCCCGAAGTGAATCTCGGTCGTCCAAATCAAGGGACCACGCAGCGCCAAATATCACACTTTGGAAATTCGACACTTCAGAGGATTGTGCGAGAAAGCAGAAGAAAAAATCTTGAAGTAATTGAGAGTCGTTGATCTTTGCAGCAGGAAGCAGGGTCTGTTATCACTGTAAATTTTTTCATATGGAGTCCAAGTCTCAGGACTTGGCGGGAGGCTAAATTAATATAGAAGAGCGATAGACTAGTAGGCGGGGTCACATCTAGCGGACGGAGCTAAATCTAGCAGGGATACGAAGTCAATGGGACTCGACGGGTCATGGATTGTGGACGTTGTCAATCGACGGTCGTGGAGAGTATCGGGTGGAGAACTAGCGCATGGGTTAATCTCTTGAAGGCGGGTCGATAATAATACCACGGTTTTGTCTCGAGGGCACGTGGCGCCACCAGATGTATATCGGGGGGGAAAGCGGGTAATCTTGAAACCACTCAAACCCACCTCGATGTCACGTGTCAGAATATCATTAGATATGTCAAATCCAAGGATCGCATGTGGAAAGGGAAATTTGACGGCCAGTCAAATGATCTCGGGACACTCATTTGGGTACTTTTCGTCCGTGCGATGTCGGGTGAGCGTCGCCGCAAAATTGATTCGAAATCCCATCATTTGAAATCAACATCCAAATGTGGTAAGTCGTTATCCCTCAAGGACGTTCGTCGGGAGCCCATGATTGGCACTCAATGATGATTGTTACTCAAAGTATGGGTGACGGTACTCTGTTTTGGGCGATTAACGTTTTATTACAGAACGGGGTAACCAGAATTCAAATCATTCGTCTAACTCTTGTACAACTAAGGGAGATAAGCTTGTGCTTCCAGAAAAACCAGGGGAAATGGAGAAGACAGATCCAGCACCTTCAGCAAACCGAGATATTCAAATAATTTGGTAAAATTATCGATAAAGAAGAAATAAAATCTTGTTGCACGAATACTGGCAACAAAATTTCACACAGAGCCTGCAGATGAGTCGGGGTCAGGTGAAGGAATCAGACTAAGTCCTATCATGAAGAATTTAATTATCAATAGGTACGCAGACAGAAATCACCTGCAAGCTATCAAGGGTAAAAGGAGCAAGCGACAGAAGATAGAGGTTAAAGATGAAGTGGTTGAAAGTGTTGGAGAAAACCAGCCTGCTTGGATCGACACTTTAAAGGAAGAAATGGCTAATCTGAAATAGATTTCAAGCTAAATTAAGTATGTTTCAGAGAATTTTGTAATGATACAAACAACTGGCAATCAGGGTAAAAATCTCAAATATGTCAGTTTTGATTATAACACTCCCTAGCAAGTAGGAGTTAGGTTGTAGTACATTACTCCCCTTTGTACCTGGTAGCTATTTTTGGAATCTTGGGGAAGATGATCCGTTTTGAATTCCATATGTAATGTATCTATATATACTATCAAAAGGATAAATGAATGGTTGGACTTACTGGAGGGGGGCATGCCCTCGTAGCAAGAGAACTTTGTAATTTTTATGAAATTTTAATATAAGCAGAAAAGGTTTTTCTAAGACAGCTAAGATTCATCACGGTCTTGATGTTCGGTGTGTCTTCTTGTATTTCATTATTCGTGAATGTGTTTTTCTGCTAGTAATAATCCATAAGTAATAGAAGGAAATCATTTTTGTTGGTGCTCCTTCTTATATCGATTATACTTGTTATGTATTTTTGGTTATTGTTTCAGACTTCACTCATGATTAGTGCTCTGTTTGTAGTAGCCACTTCTCATGTTTCTTCTTCTAATACTTCACCAAGAGATTCGCCCTGTATTAAACGCCTCTTTCTGATAACATTCTTTCCTCTCCTCTCCTCTGCCACCTCACATTACTTATTTGTTTGAACCTCGTACCTATTTTTCCTCTGTTCCCTCTAGAAATACATAACTTATAACTCTTCATTTTTTTAGGAACGGACCCCATTGCCCAATGGCCATGCTTTTTTTTTTTGTCCTACCACCTTTAAATTTTACACTGGAAGAATCTGACCTCTGTACACACATTGCCAAATATTTTGAAGATCTCAAATAGTTGTATGTCTGAGAGAGCCCTCTCTGGTTGGAAAGGTCAGAATCCAACCTAAAGTTGGTTGAAATAGTTACCTCTATTGTTTGTCTTCCAGCGAGACAAATTTACAGAGTGCTAACATTCTGGCGTCATTGTCGAGGAGGAAATTGAAGAATTTTCCCTAGGAAAGAATGACATGGTTGTGTTCTAAGGTCTGAGAGTAGAAGACACTTAGGCACATATTGGTTGTATTCCTTCTCTGGCGACTCCACGCGCCAAAAATCAGTTTGAAGGTGATTCCACTGGTAGAAGAATCCAGGAATTTAAATTTTCATTGGTGACTCCACTCTCAATGCAGAATCTAGCTTCCAAAACATCATTAGCGACTCCACTCAAACTTCAAATGCGATTTAGAGACTCCACTGGAGGATGAGAGCCCTTGACAGAGGTATGAAAAGACATCATGGGAGAAAAAAAGTACTTAAAGTTGAGTTTTTTCCAAGACATTATATTTTTTGTTGTGAATTACCTCTGGTCCTTTCCTGAACATGATAAACAAATTTTTCTTTACCTATTGCATTCAAATGATGATCATGATAATCCTGAAATTGTATATCCTCCTCTTGAAGTTATACAGATATTTCCTCGGTCCATCATTGATTTTGATCGAAACATCCCATCCGAGCCACGTGATAACCACAACCAAGTTGATGAGCATCATGAAACCAAGGTTGATATGTCACCTCCTGTACTTGATCCAACACCCTCTAAGACCCAGCACAGATACAGACCCTTAAAATTACCCCACATCCTTCATGATTTTCCTCCAAAGCACTATGAATACCTACATGTGTTTGATGGAGAACTTGGTGCCATTACAGCTGAAAAACACATCCAAGGGTTTGAGCATTTTATAGATTTGTTTGAGATTGACCATGATGATGTTTGTATGAGGGATTTCTCTCAATATTTGAAAGGAGATACCAAAGAATGGTTTAAACATTTTAAGCCAGAGACAATTAGCTCCTGGGAAGAATTGAAGAGTGTTTTTTCAAAGTTTTGGGGTAAGAAGAAATCTCTAGACCTACAGCTTACAAAATTCTAGCCTTGAAATGGAAAATCCATGAGACCCTTTCCACTTTCAGTAAAAGGTTTTCCAGTATTTATTATGATCTGCCCAAATAAATTCAACCCACTGAAGTTGCTGCCATGCTCCAGTATGCCACTACTCTTCACCCAGATTTGTCTTTCCTCCTGTTGGAAAGAAGACCTGAGACCTTACAGCAAATGTTTAAAGATGATCAAGAGATTCAACACAATATCTTAGCATGTGAAAATATTTGGAGTGGAGGGTTGGGTGTTCCAAGACATGAAAGTGAATATGAACAAAAGACAGTTGATTGTGATTTTGAGCATAACAGTGATGGTGTTATAGGTCCTCTTGAAATTTTGAATGCTAATGGTTTTTCAGAGGATTATAGTCCACTTATTAAAAGAGAGGGCACTTATGCAGTTTCTGATCCACCTCATGATAAGCATGAAGCTGGTTGTTTCATATATTCATTTGTGGACAGTCAAGAAGATGAGTTTGAAAAACAGTCTGTTGAAGATCAAGTTAATGTTTCAAGTTTTTTATTGCTAGATGACATTGCAGCTGTTGTTGATTTGCCCATATATGATGAATATGAGGATGATTATGAGGTTGACTTCTTAGAACATCCAACTGCATGTTCTTCCCCGAAAAATGTTCCTTTTCAGTAGTGTAGTGAGATCCATTAGCTTACATATCACAATTGTAAAAAATAAAGTTTTGAACCAGTTGAACAAAATTCTTTACCTCTACGCTTTTCTTCATTTAAATTATTGAAAGAAAATTCTAAGATCATCATTGAGGCAAAGGAATGTGTGTTGATTCCAAATCATTTTGATTCACTGGAACAAATTGACAAGAAATTGCAGCCATTAGTCGAAGATGAATCTAAAAATGAGTGTGTTCAGCAATCCAAAGAAATGGAAAAATGTGCATGTGACAGAAAAGAAGGAAATGAAGAAATGTCTAAATCAGAAGCAAGAACCTTGCCATTATGTTTTGCTTCTTTCAAAGTGATCAAACAAAATGTCAATAATGTTTTAGATCGGAAACCCTCCAGGTATGATGTTAAATTTGAAGAGAGCAGTAGACTTGCAAATGAAGAATATCTCCCGTTATGTTTTTCTTCCTTTGAATGGTTAAAAGCAAATCGTAAGCAAATGGAGAAATTTGATCAAAGGATTGTTGTCAAAAATCATTTTCCTTCTCCTCAACTTGATGAAGATATTCAACAAGATTTCCAGCAAGACAAAGTGTTTCAAAGTTGTTGTTTTTTCCCCTGTGAATGATGTGGTTGTTCAAATTCTAAGTGGCCTAGACATGGATGAGGATTTTGAAACTGCATCTATGGAAACTTCAAGCAGTGAACAAACAACTGACATAGAGTTTTAGGAAGGTAACAAAACAATGTATGCCACTTTTCAATCAGAAATACAGAAAGATAATGAAGAGGCAGTTGTTTTATTTGATTCATTTGAAAATCATGGTTTTGAGAAAGCATCCATGAGAACTCTGGAATGTAAAATAGTTCATGTTGTTAGATTTCCACATTTGCAAGAATATTATGAACAGGAACTTATTCCCCTTCATTCATTTGCAAGCCAAAATGACAGTCCTCAAGCAAATTTCCAGAAGGTTAATAAAACCAAACCAGAATTGTTCGATAAACAAGTGGATATTCTTGATATACATAATATGGTTGTCATATTTGAGGATGTTCAAGGACGTATAAATGTTTTTGTTGATGTACATGGAAGAGTGGACAAACCTATCACTGCCATTCCATTTGAAAATGTTCTCAAAACAGAAGAAATAGAGAAAGAACAACAAACACTTACGAAAGAGGCTTGTTTTGTTTTTTTTGTTCATTAGGAAGAAATCATTTTTCATGGTTTTCATGACCCTGTGGCATGTTGTATGGAAAATTATAACAATCGAAATTTAAGGCTTAGGATGGGTTGTAATCTTAGAAGTGAATATGATGACAAATCGACGTTCGTATTAGATATGGATTTCTTTCTATCAGAGGTTTCATTTCAGCCAACACTATTTTTCGACTCAGGAGATTGTTATTTCCAGCAGTCTCGGTAGAATTTTCATTTTCTTGATGGAAATCGACAGGGGAAATTGCATGAAAGAAAGAATGCAGTGGAAGAAGTGAAACATGATTGTGGTCTTATGCATGTGTTGGAAGATCCATTTGCAATTTTTCTAGAAAAAATAAGCATCCCCAATGTTTTTGAAATTCTAAGATTCAAACTCATATATAACTTCTCGAAAGGGTTATCAGTGAAGAGGCTTTGGAACGAGCATGTGCTAAATAAACAAGGAGTTAGTAAAGTGTTGGCTTGGCTGCATTGGCACTTTGATTTCACTTGACTGGCAGTTCATTTCAGCATTTAGGGTAAGTAGGCGCAAATAACCTTGTAGATAAAGCATTTTCAAGTTTAGGTCTCCAAATAAAGCGTTCAACCTCTAAGTGAGGACAGTGTACAGATTGTGGTTTGCAACGGACATTGGTGAAAGGTCAAGGTATTATACACATATGTTGTAAGAGAATCCTAATGGATAAGGAATAGGATCTACTGTTCTTTTCTACCTCGCAGGGAGGATAGCATCCCCAGTTGAAGCCCATGTTATCACTGTAAAAAATTTCATATGGAGTCCAAGTCTCGGGACTTGGGAGGCTAAATTAGTATAGAAGAGCGATAGATTAGCAGAGGGGGTCACATCTAGCGAACGGAGCTAAATATGGCGGGGATACGAAGTCGATGGGACCCGACGGGTCATGGATCGTGGACGTTATCGATCGACGATCGTGGAGCGTATCGGGCGGAAAACTAGCACATAGGTTAATCTCTTGAAGGTGGGCCGATAAGAATACCACGATTTCATCTCGAGGGCACGTGGAGCCACCATATGCATATCGAGGGGAAAAGTGGGTAAGCTTGAAACCACTCAAGCCCACCCTCGATGTCATGTGTCAGAATATCATTAGATATGTCAAATCCAAGGATCGCATGTGGAAAGGGAAAGTTGACAGCCAGTAAAATCACCTCAGAACACTTGTTTGGGTACTTTTCGTCCGTGTGATGTTGGGTGAGCGTCGCCACAAAACTAATTCAAAATCCCATCATTTGAAATCAACATCCAAACGTGGTAAGTCGTTATCCCTGCAAGGACATTCGTCAGTAGCCCATGATTGGCACTCAATGATGATTGTTACTCAAAGCATGGGTGACAGTACTCTGTTTTGGGTGATTAAAATTTTATTACAAAACGAGGTAACCGCAATTCGAATCATTCATCTAACTCTTGTATAACTAAGGGAGATAAGCTCGTGCTTCTATACAAACCAAGGTAAATGGAGAAGACTCATCAAGCAGCCTTCGGCGAACTGGGATATTCAAATAATTTGGAAAAATTATCGATAAAGAAGAAAGAAAAGCTTGTTGCACGAATACTGGCAACAAAATTTCATAGAGAGCCTGCAGATGAGTCGAGGTCAGGTGAAGGAATTAGACTAAATCCTATCATGAAAGATTTAATTATCAATGGGTACGCATACAGACATCACCTGCAAGATGGCAAGGGTAAAACGAGCAAGCGACGGAAGACAAAGGTTAAAGTTGAAGTGGTTGAAAGTGTTGGAGAAAACCAGCCTACTTGGCTCAACACTTTAAAGGAAGAAACTACTAATCTGAAATAGATTTCGAGCTAAATTAAGTATCTTTCAAAGAATTTTGTAATGATACAAACAAGTGGCATTCAGGGTAAAAATCTCGAATATTTCAGTTTTGATTATAACACTCCCTAGAAAGTAGGAGCTCGGTTGTAGTACGTTACTCCCCTTTTTACCTAGTAGTTATTTTTGGAATCTTGGGGAAGATGATATGTTTTGAATTCCCTATGTAATGTATCTATATATATTATCAAAAGGGTAAATGAATGGTTGGACTTACTGGAGGGGGCCATGCCCTCGTAGCAGGAGAACTTTGTAGTTTTTATGAAATTTCAATCTAAGCAGAAAAGGTTTTTCTGAGACAGCCGAGATTCATCACGGTCTTGATGTTCAATTTGTCTTCGTGTATTTCATTATTCGTGAATGTGTTTTTCTGCTAGTAATAATCCATAAGTAATAGAAGGAATTCATTTTTTCTGGTGCTCCTTCTTATATCGATTATACTTGTTATGTAATTTTGGTTATTGTTTCAAACTTCACTCGTGATTAGTGTTATGTTTGTAGTATCTAGTTCTCATGTTTCTTCTTCTAATACTTCACCAAGAGATTCACCCTGCATTAAACACCTCTTGTTGATAATAGTCTTTCCTCTCCTCTCCTCTGCTACCTCACATTACTTATTTGGATGAACCTCATACCTATTTTGCCTCTGTTCCCTCTGGAAATACATAGCTTATAACTCTTCATTTTTTTTGGAACAGACCCCATTGCCCAATGGCTCTGCTTTTCTGTTTTGTCATACCACCTTTAAATTTTACACTATGGCAGAATCTGACCTCTGTACACACATTGTCAAATATTTTTAAGATCTCAAATAGTTGTATGTCCGAGAGAGCCCTCTCTAGTTGGAAAGGTCAGAATCCAACCTAAAGTTGGTTGAAATAGTTACCTCTGTCGTCTGTCTTCCAACCAGATAGATTTATCGAGTGCTAACAGGGTCCATCCAAGAGCGGCACGTGGCAGAAAAAGTAGGGATTTCCAAAATCGTAGATTGCAGCAGATCGATGACCACACTTCATTGTGGGGATGGAACATGCTCGAACGATAAATTTCTAGAGTGGTCCCGCAATCGAAACCACGGTATGATGAAAGGGCTACATGGTGGAAGGTGGTGGATTGCGGGCTCAAAAGCGGTGTGGATCCAAACCTCCTTTGATGGCCCCGCAATCATGTGCTTATTCAGCGTCAAATCTGAGAGCAACATGTGGCCGCCCCCTAGTCGTCAGGCCGCATCCCGATCCCAAGGAGGATTCATCCAATGAGAAAGGAATGTCTTTGCGGACCAAACTCGCATGCTTATTCAACGCCTAATTCGTGAGCAGCACGTGGCGGCCTTCTAGGCGTCAAATATTCATCCCGATCCCGAGAAAAGATCAGTTAATGAAGAAAGGGAGTGGTGGTTGAAACCTCGACTCACCCCATAAAAATAAAGCATGGAGGGTGTGGTCGTAGATACAGGACTATCATCCCAAGGTACCATAGGGGGGAGTTGCTCCAGCAGACCCATGTCGATCTGACTTGCCTTCTTACAGAATAAATATCCATGTGAAGAACCCTATGATAGGAGGGCCAACCAATATTCCTGGCGATTGACCATCGTTCTGAGTATAAAATCAGGAGACCCAAACTAAGCAAGCAGGGGGGGGTTTGGCCCAAGACCAAAGGAAGTTTTGAGAAATTTTTATGATTGTATATTTCAGTTTGTACGTCGGAGGGGCATGTAGCTGTAAATTGTATTGTTATTGAAGATTCATATGAGTTGTTTCATCAGATTTGTCTTCTATGTTTCTATTCTATTTTTCCTCTTGTCTGGATGTAGCATCTTTGATTTATGGATTCCTGAGACAGTAGAGGATCTGTTGTTATCTTTCTCATGCTTCACTGGATGTAGCATCTTTGATTTATGGATTCCTAAGACAGTAGAGGAACTGTTGTTATCTTGCCCATGTTTCATCGTTCATTATTCAGACACATCTATTCTCTTTGCAAGGAGGATCTTTGCTTAGCGAGTTTTCGTCTTTATGTTAATTATCTTATTCTTCTCTTCATCATTACACAAATATTTTGTCTAATAAGGAGCTTAAATGACTTCATTGAGCAGATTTTTTATGACTCCATAGCCCAATGGTCCATCACTGATCTGCAATGATATATGTTGTCTTTTCCTTTATTTCAAGTCGTGTTGATACACCTACTCAAACCATTTCAATACATTTATATTTTGATGGGTATTGGGATTATCCTCTTGCATTCTGAGGGTGACTCTTAGTGCTAATAGGCCTTTGCGCCATGGAAAGCCACGACGGTTCCAAAAAAGGATCATGAGTGTCCCAAATTCCTATTTATTATTATCCTTCTAGTCTCTATCGCTAACAATAGCTTCTTTATTTCTAATTATTTCTCATTTTCCTTCTTTCCTGGCTTCTTTTACCTTTTGAACTTCCTTCCTTAATTCAGCTTGGTCTTCGGGAATGAGGTCTTCATTTATAAATATTCCTGACCCTTTTAAGATCGGAGATTTACTAAGTATATATATATATATATATATATATATATATATATTGTACTTTTTAACAAAGGTGATCATGGTGGTCATGGGAGGGAGGCTACTCCCTAGGCATGCTATCGAGATACTACCAATGTAGACACTTGATCTCATGGAGGTGATAGAGTGAGGGGAGCTCTATGGTTGGGGAGCCTATGTCCTAGCTCATGTCTATGATGAGGTGAGTAAGACATGGTGGGGTGGCCTGCTGTTCCATTTTTCAGGCATGTGCTTTAGAGTAGTTTCTACCATTGAGGGGACACCAGCCCTCGAAGATTCCTACCGCAAAAAAGAAACCATTATTGAAGTAGGAAAAACATGTCATGCCATTTTTATATGTTAGATAAAAACTATTAATCAAGTGATGGATTGGCACATTGGAGGTGGCTTACTCATTGATGCTTGATCTCAGTTTGATTCTTACTTGACATTCTTCCTCGGAGCGTTGGATATCTCTTGACAGATGGTGGACATAATTCATGTGCGCGTCATGAGGAGGTTGCTTGCATGAGAGAGCACCCTACAAATGAGGAGCAAAGTTTGGCATTTGGAGGGAGGGCGTTGAGCCCTAGACTGTTGATTTTTCATAAGCTAGGTTAAGCATGAAGTTCATTTCATTTTATCATTTAACTTAACCATAGACAATAATGTTGCAGCAACCAAGATCACAAGAAGAAACACCATTCACAAGAACACAAGAAGTATCATGGGAAACCCTTCTCAACAAGGGAAGAAAACCCAACCAAATCCTTTGCTATATACTTCAAGGGAAAGACCTTCACCACCAAGAAATACCTAGCACACAAGAGGGTGCGCAAACCCTAGAAGACTAGCGCCCAAGAGAGGTGCGCACCTTTTCCCAAGTAGATGTACTTGCTGAAATTTCCAAACTCACAAGTAGGATATGATTCCACAATGGGGAATCTTCCTTTACTTATATTAGACTTATCCTATCAACTGAAGTGTTTATTGGATCAACATGGCCGACCTCACTAAGTCACAATATAATAATAATTATTATTATTATTACAATTAATATTAACCATATTAATTATCTTTTACATTTATTATTAATCACATTAAGGTGCCAACCTGTACCCTTTACATAACAATTAGGGTTACAGGCGGGTCTGACTCTTGAACAACATATAGCAAAGGATCTGATACACCCACTAGTGCTCATCCACTAGGGTCACATCCATAGGGATGTCATATCTCTGGCTCACTGCATTACATAGAAGAACCAGATCTACACACGTTCACCTGTGTTCATCCATAGGCACGTCCACTCTACAAATATTTTTTCCCACTGCCTCACATAGGAGAATCATCTAGATTTTTCTCGTCAACTATGTCACTCGGAGGAGGCTAACACATCATCTTCATTTCTTTTCACATGATGATGCACCCAGCACTTTGGGATTTCACACGTTCACCTTGTGCTCAGCCACAGGCACGTCCAACTCATCAGATCGCCTTTCTTATTGGATAATCATTTGGAGTTCTTCTCAACTCTCTGAATGGAGGAGTTCATCTCTACATTCCTAGATCTGTCTCAAGCATGAACCACGTGCCCTTCTTAGGGGCTTTCTCTCAGGTTTGTAAGCTAAAAGAAAGACTTCACATAGCTACAATGATCCACACCTCACAGGTTTGTAAGCTGGAGAATGTCTCACATAGCTGCAATCATCAACATAGACAGCATGGGATTGCTCGGATGCTTTCATGGAGGCATGGAGTTTACTTGGGGACGCCTGGGTTTAAAATTTTCTCAGTCATAAATTTGTTTTTTTACTTTTTGATTTTCATTTTCTCTTAGTTTTTATATATATATATATTTATTTTTTTTGGTTTCTTTTTTCCTCTTTAGTTTTTTGTATTTTTCTTTAATTTTTGTATATAAATTTATTTTTTTTTAATTTCAATTCTTTTTCTCTTTTTCTTTTTTTTTTAAGTTTTTAATTCATAAAAAAAATTATATTATATTTTTTTGCTAAATATTTAAAAATAGTGTTATTTAACTGCAATTATTTTCTATATATTGAAGTAAAGATAAAAAAATGTGTTAAAAACGATATGTTCTATTGTATTTAAAAAGTATGAAACAATAAATTAATCAAGAAGAGGAAAAATCTTAATTTCAAAAAAGTAAATAGTAAAAAATATTTTTAAGATTGAAAGAAGCATGGAAAAATGACTAAAAACACCCACGAAAAAAAAATTAGAAAATTTTGAAAATAGATGAAAAAATAAGCATTTAAAAAAACATTGTGGAAACATTGTGGATGAAAAAATTTAAAATGTCAAAAAACCACCTAAAAAGGGAGGGGGGTGCTACCTATAGCACCATTTTTAAAAATGAGGTAAAAAATGTGATACCAAAAAAACGAGAACTCTGTAGAGTTCTCGTTAAGTTGGTAACTATGTTGAATGTCTTGCGTTAATGCATTGCCATTGAATAAAGACTATCAAGTTCTAGATGATGAATTCCATGAGTGTATTAATTTATTGTCTTCATTTCTATTCAAGGTATTAATTTTTGTGTTAAATAAATTGTGTTGTGTAAATCTGATTACATCCCCAAACTACAACAATTATCTTAAGAATAGTCCATTCAAAGCTCTATATGGATCGAAATGTAATTCAACGTTCAGTTGGGACAATTTGGAAGCACAGTTGCATTGTTTTTATGTTTAATAAATTACATTGTGTGAAGCCAATTGCAGCCCCAAACTACATCAACTCTATTAAGAAGAGTCCATTCAAAGCTTTATATCGACGGAAATGTAATTCATCAATGAGTTGGGACTACTTGAAAGCACGATTGACTCAAGGGAGTGCCACCTTAGAAGAAATGGAAAGTATAGTGAAGCATGTGCAACAAAGTTTGAGGATTGTACAAGACAGAGAGAAGAGTTATGCAAATAGGAAAAGATCAAAATGAATTTTAAAATTGGAGAGAAAGTGTTTCTAAAATTTAAGCCAAAGAGTAGCTCCTTATGATTGTGTAAATGGAGGAAATTAACACCTAGATATTGTGGACCTTTTGATATTCTAACACGAATTGGTGCAGTTGCTTACAAATAAGACCTACCACCGCATTTCATTGTTTGTAATTTTTTCAGATGTTCTCACTTAAATAATATGTACTTAATCCCAACCATGTTCTAGATTTAATGTTATACAAATGAAGGAAACCAAGGAGCTCCATATTGAATCCCTACAAATTGTAGGAACTAAACAAGACACCTACAAACCATATTCATTCATTAGGTCAAGGTTTGTTGGCAACATTACTCCAAGGAAGATAATATATGGAAACTTGAATCAGAAATGAGAAAAAAATTCCCATATTTATTGGATAATAACTCAGCTAAGGATGCAGTTCTTTTGGTGGGGGGAGTGTTGTAATACCCTATCTCCATGCATCATACATGTTTACTCTCTCCTCAACGTGGATGGTTGATCTTATTACTTCATGATTCTTAGAATGTTATTTTGGATTGTGGATGTTAACTTTTTTTTGAATGCTAGAATTATATGTTAAGGGCATTGTACATTACACATTACTCTATATGTTGCTTAACTTGTTGAATAAGAAATGATGTTATGTACTCACATGTGGATTATTATTTAAATATATCATTTATGATTGAAATCCAGGCTTTATTATGATGCTTAGCATTAATGATTAAAAGAGAATATATTTATTATGATTGTGTTCCATGTTTTTCCATGACTAAATTGTACAACGAAATAATGTGGTGTTCTTTTGAAGAACTAATGACTTGTTGCAAATTTATAACTCTCGATACCCACATTGAATTGGGTTAGATGTTGGAAGCACCCTGGATGAATCCTAATCATGGAAAATATTGATCTAGAACACTTGAGATATGGTTCCTAAGTTGATTTAAGGTTAAATCCCTATGGGGGTTAGGCTTAACTCACCATATACCTATTTTATCACCTCAATGTTTTTCCCCCTAACACCAATTTCATATTATGCATATTCATGTGTGGTAACTAATCTTGGAAATGGGTATGGGAAAACCAAAATACCTTCTTAGGAAAGAGTTGTTACCTTCTAGGGGAATACAAACAAGGAAGGTCGCCTTGAGGAGGGGAGGGAAGGGGTTGAATACTTGGTTGTTTCCGTAAAAAGAGTAAATTGTTATTGATCTATGATTTGTGGAAGCATACTAAAAATTGTTCCAACATTCTCTGAGGGCGCAAGAGGAGGCCAGTGGTGTACCTAGCCTAAGGGGGGTACTAAGGTCCACAATTGAGCATGGCATTGATTGGGCAATGAACTCCCCTAGAGGTATGATACCAATAGCACGAGTAGAAGTGTTATTGCACACCATAACCTTGAGATATATGAGTAGAAATGTTATTGCACACCACAACCCTAAGAGGTAAGGGTGTGATGTAAGACCAAATACCTCTCCACCACACAATCGTTGCTTCAATTGGATTTCTAACCCATTATCTTTATTTGTTGGGAAGTGTGTTGATTTTTGTAGAATACTTAAAGAGGGTTACCCTATATTCTCATTGAGCTTAATCCTTGCTCATGAGCATCACCCGATTTCAGGTTCTACATTAGTTGGGTGGAAAATCAACCCTTGGACATTATTTCTTCATATTGACAGTGTTGTGTGGTTTGCACCAATTGCTAATCTTCATCAAGGTGTGGAAGTTCAGGTTTGCAATAAATACGCTACTAATTGCAATGTATTTTGTTTTCTAAATTACTTTAAATGTCTTGGAAAAATTTCCCAACAAGTAACAACCCTACCAACCAATGCATGCTAGGTTAGGTTGTTACACTTTGCTATGTACTCCTTTGACAATAATAAAATGTCGACTATTTTTTTTCTTTAGAAAATAAGGTGGTCCAACTAGAGAAATGGGTTCAACAAGACCAAAGAACTAAAGTAAAAAGGCTCAAAATCACATGAACCGTTGATCAAAAATCAAACGACACAACATTAGTCCAAGGTGCACATCAATTATTAAGTTATATGGTGACCATTCTTAGTATAGCAATCCCACTATCAAAGAGAAAGATTCACACTTATTTATATAACTTTGGTCTCGATAATCGACATGATTTGCATCCAGATCATGTGCCAATATGCAATACCAAGTCATAAACCAAAATCACACATGGAATTTAGTTGAGCTATTTATGACTATTTTATTGATTGACCCTTTATTTTAGATGAGTTGCATGCAACCCTACTTCAAATAGCCAACAACAAATCCCTGCTTCAAAATCATAATAAATTACTAGGCGAGATTATCAAGAAAAGAATATCATTTTCATCACAAATGCAAGCAACCCTAATAACATAAGCATTCTATTGTGATTTATAATGTTCTATGCAAAGCTTTAGTGCTTTGAGCTAAGTACCCTTTGCTACAAATAATTCGACTTGAGTATATTTGTAACACCCTGTTTCCCCCAGACTGTAAATATAACTGAACTGGCCAAGGACTATGGCAAAAACTCATAAGTATGAATATGTGATGTAAATGGACCTGCAGGAAGAGGTCAATGAATGTAAATGATAGTTTGAATTTAATGCAGAACTGCTGAGAGGGGATGTGCAGAAAAAGAGACCACGATGGCGGTAGAAGGCACCTGAAAAGGTGGCGTGACTTCCATTGAGAATTTTATATACCGTATTTGGACTCCACT
>SNQJ01S0000265.1:215893-244543 GCA_010110895.2 Picea sitchensis
TTCTCCAGAGTATCTAACAGAACTGCAGGAAGACACCATCCTTGACAGGAGAATGTGATCTTCGAAACGAGGAAATGTGGAGTATTTGCGAGTTGGTCTTAAAGGGACGAATCCAAGCAAGGCCAAGTGGATTGAGGTTGGAAAGGTGAGGGAACTATACCATCATCTTCACATAGACTGAGATAGTCTTTTGGAGGTCCAAAAGCTTCCCAATGGGGAGGTGTGATCAGGGGATCAAATTTTGCTCAAATTTCAAAGTGCTCGGAATGCGACGAAAACAGTGTCATTGCGTCTGTCTCGTCTTCCTGATTCCGGCGGTATATTTACTTTGTCAAATGGACTCCGTATGAAGAAGATATCGCGCTCTGTTCGCCAAGCCAAACAGGGGAAAAATTTGATGTTGATTGTACCAGTCCGTACAGTCTGACGTGGCAGGACCGTACAGACCGTACGATCGTACAGTGGTGACGTGGCAGGTTTTTGTTGGTTGATGACCGTCGAATCCTAGAGTGACTCGGAATGCGACGAAAACAGTGTCATTGCGTCTGTCTCGTCTTCTTGATTCCGACGGTATATTTACTTTGTCAAATGGACTCCGTATGGAGAAGATATCGCGATCTGTTCGCCAAGCCAAACAGGGAAAAAATTTGATGTTGACTGTACCAGTCCGTACAGTCTGACGTGGCAGGACCGTACAGACCGTACGGTCGTACAGTGGTGACGTGGCAGGTTTTTGTTGGTTGATGACTGTCGAATCCGAGAGTGACACGTGTCCTGTAGCTGGCAAATGGTGTGAGGACACGTGGCCCAACCCGAGGGTGCCACATGTCGCTCATTATTTGGTTATTGGTTTCATATGTAAAATGTATTGGAGGCCGCGGGGTTCGACCCCCGGACCTCCCCCACTATGTAAGCCTTGACAAACCTCCACTGACCAATGTGCCGCCACATGAGTCTTGTTAGTTATGTGGTGCCAAATATATTTAACTTTGTTTAAAGTTTAAAGCGGAGAGGGGACGGGCCGAGGCTTAGCCCCGACCCATAGTTTTATTACACCACATATAACCATTGTAATATAATCGCGCGCCATTGTATTACATATTATATAATCCATGTTTTCAAACTATACCATTGTGTATAACGCGCGGGAGGTTATGTTATGAAACCCGTGGTTTATCATATGACCGGAGCGCGGGAAAAGGAGTTCCAACAGTGATGGCGGTTTAACCACTTTTATCCATGCGCGAGGTCATATGCGCCATACGCCCAGGTGCCGAGGCGGTTAGGGGTTGGCACGCCCATAACCGTTTTACAGTGGTTTGCACCGTTGGCGCGGTTGCGCCCGGTGCCAGGTTTATACGCTTTAAAATGCGTGTGAGCCAGGTTCATGGAAAAAGGGTGCGTTTTGTAGATGCAGAGACAGCAAGCTTGAAGAGAGACTTCCAGAATACCTAACTTCTTCATTTTTCGACCAATTGAGGTGCCGAAAAAGCCCAGACAGGGGTTTTGGGACGCTGGGAAGCCATTGGAACAGTCGGTTTGTCAGTTTGAACATTGTGAGACATGTTTTTGAGCACTTTTTGAGCAATTAATAATAATGATCCATTGGAAGCTGGACCAGGAGATGTAGCCCATAAGAGGGGTGAACTCCTTTATCAATTGTTGTGCTTATGTGTTTATGTTCATTGATTATGTTGCTGTCTATGTGTAATTTGCATAAGTAATCCTTTAATTTATGTGTTGCAAACTGATCATTTTGCTTTAAACACATAACATTCACTTGCAATAAGTTTTTTTCAAGTTTTTCAAGTCTTCTTCATTTTTAGATCATCCATTTACATGCTCAACCTGTTGATGCATCCATGCCATCCCTCACTGTTTCATGTGACTAAATATATCAGTCACATGGGGAAATTGAACCTTAGTGGGAGTAATACCACCACTAAATCAAACCCCCAAGGGGAGATCCACTAGAACAAGGGAATAGAACTTTGTCCATTTACATACTCAACCGGCTTATACAACCATGTCATCCCCCACTTTTTCATGTGACTAAATATAATACTCTCTTGGGGGAACCGAACCTTAGTGGAGGTACTACCACCACTAAATCAAACCCCTAAGTAGAGATCCCCAAAACAAAGGATAAGAACTTTGTCCATTTACATGTTCAACCTGCTTATGCAGCCATGTCATTTAAGCAGCAATGTCATCCCCTACTTTTTCATGTGACTAAATATCACTCTTGGGAAAATTGAACCTTAGTGGGTGTAATACCACCATTAAATCAAACGTCTAGTGACATGTTGAACAACTCAAACAAATTCATTGTTGATGGTAACACTCCAAACACAATGTCATGTTTGGTACAAATTGAACAACTTAGTTACAAAACTCTCTAGATGGGTAGTCTAGAGACCAAATATTGAATCAAGCAACAAAGAATTGAGGTTGCACTTTAAGCTATCCACTTGAATGTGCATACACTCCACTTAAATTGCTAATCTTCAAAAGGTGCATGAGACAAGATATCCTCACAATATGTCTTTATTATACAGCATTATGTGAAAGGCCAATCTTCAAAAGGTATATGACACGAGGTAACCTTACAATAGTTTGACATATGCATATTATATAGCCTTAAGTTAAAGGTCGAACACGCTAGAGTACTTATTATAGTGCTATTGGAAACTCAAAGTACTTGGGATTAGTACCCAAATGTCTCTGGCTGCTTATCTTCAACCTCACTATCCTAGTAGTTGTTGTTTCTCGACAACCTTAAATCATTTTTTATCCTTAGTTGGAAGTTGGAACTCATATTTCTAAAGGTCGTACACGCTAGAGTACTAATTACACTGCTATTGGAAACTCAAAGTACTTGGGATTAGTACCCAAATGTCTCTCGCTGCTTATCTTCAACCTCACTAACCTAGTAGTTGTCATTTCTCGACAACCTTGAAACATTTTTGGTCCTTAGTTGGAAGTTGGAACTCATATTTCTAATCATTTGGAAATGTCGCAAGGGTACTTTGTTCAAGCGCACAAATGCATCATGGGATTTTTCTTGGTTTAATAAATTGGACTTTAACGAACAATTGGGTGCCCTGCACAAAAAGAGTGGAGCCCCACCCAATCCATCACCAACACCATCCTAATAATAGAGGTAAAGATTTGGCCAAGACGGTAGACAATGGACAGGCCATGAAGAGAGGAAAAGAGGACCACAATGACCTTCATTGGATGGATGATAAAATACCATGTTTCGCTAAGTAAATTTCTAAAGAAAGCCAACCTTCAAATGATTTCATTGATATATGAAATTCTTGAATGATTGTCGAATAATGATAATATAACCCCCTCTTCAAGGATGGAGACTCTATGCCCAACCATTCTTATTTTATGCTTATGTTCTTGAGGCTTTCCTTTAAGAGATTTAACTAATTAAATCTCTATTTAACCATTCTTATTTTATGCTTATGTTCTTGAGGCTTTCCTTTTAGAGATTTAACTAATTAAATCTCTATTTTTCTATTTTTTTTTGTAATAGGGCAAACTAATGAACTTTCTATTTTTACATGGAGGTACTACAATGTGTGACATGGAACAAATTCTGTCAAAGCAATTTAGTGAATTAAGGGTTTTTTTATACAACCCTATTTTGCCATTTTTTAAAATGCATTGTTATTTTAGTATTGATATAAAACCCAGATGAGAACTCCTAGCAACACATACCTACACACATTTCAATATTATACACATGAAATAATACTCATTGTATACATCAAAATTTTCGGCCATCCCACCGAAATTTCCAGGGTCGAAATATATTCTTACGTTAATCTCGCACAATTATCACTGTCCTTAATAAATTATTCAGTGAATGCATACAAAATGTATATATATCAACATGTTAAACTCCTGTATATAAATGTGCATGTCAAACTATAAAAATGTATAGCATATACAGACGAGGGCAATCATTTCGACCAATATCTACACAGCATTAAATGAGACCACCTTTCTTCGAAAAGAGGTTGTCATTTATCTCTTTAATCATATTAATTGCGTAGCATACTGCTCAATGCTTATATAATGATGCACAAAAAGAGGCGATTTTAAGCACCACCGAATTGTGTATTATTCGGTGTATTAATAGAATTCTCCATTAGTTCCAAAACCTTCTCAAAGCCAATTTTCTCCCTATCAACAAAATGAAGCACAAAACCTATTTTAATCTACAAATACATCGTTAGTTGCTCATAAAATGGAGCAAAGAACCAATGGAGAACCTCAAGTAAATATATTCATAACAAACATAAAAAAGGAATCGTCGGAACAATTCTTGAAAATATTCATGGCATAAGGGCATTTGTCATATGAAATCTTAAGTCCTTAAACTCAGACAATCTTCACAGGCCGGCAACAAAAATGGTAGGCAAACACAAGGCAAGGATTGTTGAATGCAAGAAATTTAGATAAAGATGGATCAAATTAAACAGTTTTTCCCGGACACTAAAATCTCCTGAAACCCCCATTCTGTATGCCCTAATGCATGTCACCCCTTACATCCCCTCAGTTCAGACTGCAGCTGCCTTCAGGATCTTCCTGATGAAACCACCCAGAAAGCCGAGCCTGCTTGAAAAGTATTGGCTTCTAAATTTGTGAAAATGATGAAGGCTGGAGGCTTCTACTCGCTCAGTGGGTGAACTCAGGACTCCCAGTAAATCAAGCTCTGCACTGAACTGAATATATTTTAATAATTTCAATTGGGCCTGACCAAACCCAAAGAGCCCTCGAGGCCTGTATCAAGATTTAAAGGGTTCCTCTTGTTCAAGACACAGTTGGTCATTTAACCATGTAATGCGCTTTTACTCATTTCTCTTTAAACAAAAAGAGGGCAGAAAATATTACAGAGGTGCTCCATGGTTCGTGCTAACAACAGCCTTTACCTCAATCAATGGTCGATAAGTTTTGACCAGGGACAAAGTTCCCACTGCTATTACACTATGGCTTCATCTCCCATTTCTCCAAAAAAAAATATGGGATGACAAAACCCTTTACGAAATCGGGAACAAGATAGGAAAGTTCTTATAGACAAAAGAGAAGGCAATATACGAAAATACATGGGGAAAAGAGACTTGGAAAAGAAACTTCAGGAAACCGTGGAAATTCAAATTAAGGGATTCGGGACTGTGAGTAATTCAGCTCAAATGTGCATCCTGTACAAAGAAATCCAACCCACTCCAGAAATAATCTCCGAAGGAGGATGAATGATTTAAAAAGGTAGCAAAACAGTTTTAAAAATAGAAAAACCAGGGACCAAAAAAGATTCAGCAACCAGCAGAAGTTCAAAATTCATTTGCAGCTCCAGGAAATGGAACACAAGAAGAGCAAAGTGGAATCAGGTAACAAACAAGATCCAAAGGCAGGCCTCAGTGTTCCAGTGGAAGATGGAGAAATTGACAATGAACATCTGAATGATAACCAGGCTCAAAAAGATCAGCAGAGTGAAGATACCCCCAAAGCTGTATCAATGCCTGCCTCCTCCAATGAAATCTGGGAAGGAGACAGATCCTATGAGGCTGATCCTTCACCTTTACTCAGAAAAAGAATACCCCCCACTAGTCACTTCGTAAAAGGCCCTGGATGGAAAGCAGACAAAGAAGAACAACAGAAAGAAACTAGCAAAATTGAAGTTTTTAGGTTTCAAGCAATCTATCAACAAGGAAAAAATCAGTTATATATGAAGATGCACTGGAATTGTAGGGGTCTTAGCGAGGGTCTTGGCAATCCTGAAAATAGAAACACACTGATTTTATTAGTCAAAAATGAAAACTAGCAATGGCCTTTGCTCGAAGATACCTAGATGAGTAAAGAATCTTATAAATTCAATGTTGGTGACAAGCGGATTATGTGGAAGTAGAAACTAAAGGATTGTCTGGCGGATTAACAATCTTATGGGACACTCCAAACTATCAGAACCATTGAATAGCAGTCGGTTGTGAGTTAGACCATTCAAATCAGTTTTTTCAAGTATTTATATTTTTGTACCAAAGAACGCTTTGGTAAAGAAAAACTTCTGGACTTCTCTGCTTAAGTTTCTCTCCATCTCCACCCATCAAAACAGAAATCTAGCAGAAGATCTTAACCTAATTTTGAATTCAAAGGCAAATAAGGGGGTTATAAGGTTTGGGATCCATTAGGCTAAAAGCAAGTAATCAAAGTACAAATATTTTGACATTTTAGCAGCCACGACAAGGATACAAAATAATGATGCTGATATCACATAAGAAAATACTAACTTGACTTTTCACAGATATGCTTAAGCTCAAGACAAAATGGTTCTCAAATGTGACATTCCATTTTGAAATAGAAAAGAAATCAAAAAATCCAGCCATTTAACAAATTTGTAATTACTATAATCCAAGGAGTTGAAAGAACTAACAAAAGCAAATAGAACCTTGATCAGGTAATCAAAGTACAAAATATTTTGACAATCTAGCAGCCACCAGAAGGATACTTAACTACGAACAGATATTCTGAAGCTTAACACAAAATGGTTCTCAAGTGTGACATTCCATTTTGAAATAGAAAAGAAATCAAAAATTCCAGCCATCTAACAACTTTGCAATTGAGGAGATGAAAGAACTAACGAAATGGTTCTCAAGCGCAACATTGCATTTTGAAATAGAAAAGAAATTAAAAAATCCAGCCATTTCACAAATCTGTATTTACTCTACTACAAGGAGTTGAAAGAACTAACAAAAGCAAATAGAACCTTGCTCAGTTACCACAAAAACTCAACCTCAATCCTAACTATAAAGCTCTTCTGATGCTACTTGGAGCCAACGCTAAACATTCTGGACATAGATTCAATAACCTTGCTAAGAACCTCAAGAAGCAAAAATTGCTTTTGCTTTTAAGCAGCACCGGCTCCCTTGCCCTTCTAAACATTCTGGACATAGATTCAATAAGCTTGTTAAGAACCTCAAGAAGCAAAAATTGTTTGATTTTAAGCAGCCCCGGCTCCCTTGCCCTTCTTTCTCTGAATCTTTTTCAAGTAAAACTCAAGCTCCCGACCCTCGAGAATATACCTGGTAAACACCAAAACAGCACATTTTCAGTACCAAGAAAGTATGTGAAATTCTTTATCATTCCGCATACCCTAATGATCTAGCACTTAATGCAAGTGATCCAACATACCCATCTGCACGTCCACACTGGCCAGGGCGTGAAGCAATTGCAGCCAAAAGTCGACCACTACCAAATTGCTCTTCCAGATGTGAGTCAAGTTTGTGACCTTCTTGTCGCTTCTCAATCTTCTTCAAAAGATGTTTGCTTTTTTTCTTCTCTTCCTCCGCTGTAGCTTCTCCCTCCTGTGTTTATAAACACAACAATACCCAAGTAGGGGCAATTCAGAAATATCAATCATAACATCAATGCTTAGTTGTTGGCAAAAACATGTTTATAAGTTTTTGTAAACCATATCATCTGCAGATCAAAAGGAAGACTGAAATGCAGATCACAGGTAAAAGCTACAATGCAAACTATTCTCTTTTTTGAGGAAATAATCTAAAAGAAACTGCCTACGAAGAACCCAAAACACATCATCATTCAAAGAGACACAAAATGGTCTTCCTCAAAAAGTAATAGGCTCTTAATGTTAAAAATCGTTAAGAATATCTGGGGAAACAGTACAGTCCCTTGGAAGGGGCTCGTGTAAGTTAATTCCACCCAAAATGGATATTAGAATGTGTTCTAGAGTATCTTAACAAGACAATCATGTTCCTCACCTCCAGCAATTCTATAATTATCATTCTATAATGTTCGTTGTAGTGCTTTTAAGGTCAATATATTGATGGCTACAGTAGTAATCTACTTAAAACAAATCAAATAAGTGGGAGTGTATTAGCTTGGCAAAAAGTGTTGAATAAACACTTCCATTAAGACAAAGGTGAGGAAAATTTTAAGTACCCCCACCATCCCGACAGTGTACAAGGGTGGCTGGGTACATCTCATCAGTCATGAAAGTATATAAAAGCTAATGAAACGACATCAAAGAATTTATGCAAAACTTCGAAAAGCTTTACATTAACTAGTTCAATGTTCAATTGCGTAAAACTGATAATAGAAAAATCAACTACTAAACATTTCCGTCTATTTACCTCCGTAGTCTCTTTCTTGGCTGCAGCAGCCTTCTTCTTCCTGCCAATATCCAGACCGTAGTGCTGTTCATACCACTGACGGAAAGGAGCAGCATCAACCTGAATAATGGCACTCTTCACCAAAGTCTGGGTTCTGACCAGCTCATTATTAGATGCATTGTAAACCACATCTAATATACGAGTCTTACGAGTCACAGCCTCAGAACCCCAAGAATAGTTACCAGTATCGAGTCTCAAAGCCCTCCACTTCACATTACCTCCTCTCACACGCACCCTTCTCACTGTCTTGTTACTCGACAGTTTTGTCATTGAAGGCTGTCTTCCCAACTCATACCTGCACGTATTGCAAAAACCCAAACACGTTAGAAATATAAAACCCTACAGAGCTTAACCCCCACAACAGGTTCCTTGACATCAAAATATATCATTTCAAAGAAATTAATAGCCCGACTACAAAACTTATGGAATTAAACAGTCTTTATCATCCACCAAAACCTCCACAAAGCGGATCGCCATGAACAAGTATTATTGAAACGCAGACTACAGATCAAAACTTGTGGCCTACATGTAAACCATCAAATTGCAGATCTCCGTATTATTGAAACGCAGACTACAGATCAAAACTTGTGGCCTACATGTAAACCATCAAATTGCAGATCTCCATCGTTTACAAAAAGCCCAGTCCCTAAACCCCTAGAACCAACCACTCCGCTTCGCCCCCAAAAAAAAATAAAAATAAAATTAAATAAATAAAAATTAAAAACATAAATCAACAAATTTGCTTGTATTGACAGAAAATAAAGCTCAAGTGTTCAGGGTTGAAACCCCTTACTTTCGCTTCTTCCTCCAGACCTTCTTCTTTCCTCCAGTCGCACGTTTCTTGTGCAGTGAATCCCGTGAGATACCTGTATCATTGCATTTACGGGGTTGAGATTATTGTTACAGATCACTAAATAACAACAGTAGAGTACCAAGCAGCAATCTTCAGCCATAATAGTTCAAACAGTAGAGTACCCATGACTTCAGAATCCGCGCCGACGCCTGCCCTGAGCCACTCCCCGCTCTCCGCTTACCTCACAGTTGTTTGATTTTCTTCTTCATGTGATCTAAATATAAATAGACCTAACCCTATTTCTCATCAATAGGAAAAAATGAGATCATACCCTATTTCTCATCAATAGGAAAAAATGAGATCATTCAGAGAACCTTTGTTAGAGTACATGTCCTTTCAACACAATCAAATTATTACTTTGGTTTGGTTTTCTTGAATCTTCTTCATTTTATATAAATATAAACATAACCTTATCTCTCATCAATGGAGAAAAATGAAATCTAGTTGTCTTTAGAAGCAAATGTAGATTAATTAAGATTTAAATATTAAGAAATTGCAAAGTTAGGATATTAATAGAGACTAGTTAGCACTATTAGATATTGAAAAAAAAATTCACTCAATACCACTCTTTCATAATTACATAAAATTATTTTGGTGTTATTTATATTTTATTGTAGTGAGAATAAACTTATATTTGGTATATATAAAGTATTATTGGTGTAAATCCATGTTAAACTTAGATTTATTAAACATCTAGAGGGATTTAATAGAGAGGGATTCAATTCTATTTTGTTTTATTTTTTATTTTATTTTTATTGTTGTTGTTATTTTGTAATTAAATGGACATTAATGCCTCAACACTTAATAATTCAGCATGTACAAAACAATTCTATATATTTTATTAATCAATCAAGCTCATATTTATACAAGGAGTTTTCCTCAATGGCATAACAAACTCATGAGGAAATCTCTCGACCACACACACATAAATAGGATCTTATAGTTGGAGAATATCTCTCACAACTAACTAGAGCTATCAAATCCAAATCAATCTCTAATGTAAGCATTAATTCTAACACCCTCCCTTAATGCTTACATCACTATGAACAATAATGAAATCAAATAAACACATTTTACAAAAAATATTTTTGTCTGGCCTAGTCTCCATTAGCACCTCTATCCACTTATGAACTCTCGTAGACTACGCTCTTTCTCTCACATTCATTTGAGCTACCACTTCATCCATTGAAGATACAATTGCTTCTAGCCATCGATGATGTATTTGTAATGATCAGACTTATAGTCATTATATTGACATACTTCCATATGTTGAAATACATGGTTTGTCGTTGTATTCGCCAGTTTTCTAAGAAAGTAGTATAGATACAGAATGTACCCATAAATCAATCTTACAAAGTGATCGATTTCACACAGGCTTACAAACACACATGGATCACAACTATAACCAGTAGTCATTGTTCTTGGGTCATTGCATCCTCCAAGAATCACAAGTTGTAATAGATTGTAGGCATAACCAAACCGGTGACCGTGTTCTTGTGGCAAGGCGGGATTTCCACACACATTAGCTTAAGTTATGTTACTATGTTCTTATGAGGGGTTCTTCATTATTTATTTCACAAACAAGTAATACAATGCCTTCAACTTGGACTTCAAACTGCATACCCAATAAAACAACAAATTCCACACACAGATCTAAAAAATTGATGTTGCAAGTGATTTGAAGTAGAGTTGGCAGATCTGACATCTATCTCATTATTGCTCCTTCTATCATGAGCTTCCTTTCAAACTCATGGAATGATCCTTCAATTCAAAACCTTAGAGCTATGTCCCTACGTTGTTACAACGTATCAAATCAGCAGGTGTTCCAATCGATCATGCACTCTTGCTTTAATTTAATGAAACGACTTGATGGGTCAATAAAAAAAATGCAAAGGATGGCTCCTCACGATGACAGGTTTTGCTTTTCTCTCTGTTGACAGCGCGTCCTTTGTATGCAGCAATGGCAGATATTGCAGGATTGAATCTACAAATATCAGCGCTCTTTATGCCACATCAACAGTTCGTGTATCAGGTTTTATCCACCGCACACTAAAAATGACAATGAAACAAAATCAATATGGTCATTCTTCCTTCTGTGACTCGATCGATGGCCGGTTTCTTCGAATAGAAGCGAAGATATCTCTATGTGCATTGAAATAAACAACAGCAATAGACACATGGAGGAGTTCAAGAAATTGCACACAAAAAACTCACATGAATCTACTCCTACAACTAATCTACTCTCTCCTATAGCATATTACATCTCTTGGGCTCTCCCGTGAGGGAGTTACACCCAAAGCAACCAACCCTGATACCAACTTAGTGATCTAGCATGCACAAAACAATTCTATATATTGTATTAATCAATCAAGCACTTATTTATACAAGGAGTTTTCCTCAACAACATAACAAACTCATGAGGAAATCTCTCAACCACACACACATAAAGAGCATATAATAGTTGGAGAAGATCTCTCACAACTAACTATATCTAACAAATCCAAACCAATCTCTAATGTAAGCATTAATTCTAACATCAACATCTCTCTTTTTTTATTAATTAAGTGAATAATCTAATGTCTCATCACACCAATGCCTCAACATCTCCACCATACTGGGTTGTAGAGCACCTCGTTACTCTCAGTGCAATCATCATCTCATATATCTGCTTTCATAGTTTGGATATGTTCAGAAGCAAAGTTTTATAGTTCACACAAATTGAACTTGAAAAGCAGATGCAGTCATCAAAGTTAATACACAAAATTTTATTGCATGGATTGACTAAATAACAAAAATGTTTTGATATGAAACATTAGATGCCAAGTATCTTGATGTGGTGATTTTATTAAATGGCACCTTCAGTAATAACTTTGATATATGTAATCTAATAATTATTTTTCATTAAACATTACATATAATTTTGGAAAAAAAATTGTTTTCTAACGACCTAAACTAATTAAAAAAATGAAAACAAAATCACGAGGGACTAAAAAGGATTCCAACGTTCTCTTCGCCTTCTTCCTAGGTAGAACACAACTCATCAAAGTTTCAAACCTTCTTGATTTCCAAACTTGGTTTATATTAAACAATCCAAACAATTTTAAATTAGTCACTGCCCAAAACCCAAGACATGAACCCTGCTCGAATTGACGAATACATTTACATAATTTCAATGGAAGGAGTCAAAGTATACGAAACCTAATAATGATCAAGAGGAATAAAAATAATGAGTATGATAATTCCCCATGTCATTATGCAATACATTTCTCTTTGTTGTGAATCCTTTCGAACAATGTCTCTAGGAATCTTTGGTGGTGAAGGAGTTGCTTCCCTGCATGAGTGAGGGGCTAAAGGGTTTTGGAATATATCGGGCTTTGGGCCGTAACTAGATGGGTAGCCAAGATTTTCATTAATCATGAAATTGTTGAATAAATGTATTTTGATTCATTAACAATATGAAATTTATTATTTAAAACGTTGATTCTTCTCTTACATTTGGTGATGGTGGCATGCATGGTCATGATACTTGGCGCCATGCATGTAGCTCCATATTCTTCTACCTCAATGTCTCTTGTAGCATGGATGTGTTGGTAAAGTTTCCATTGCAAGGCATCTCAGTGTTGACTCTAGATATGAGCCCATTCTCTCTAAAGGAATTAGAAAATTCCACTAGGATAGAGTTAGAGTTTTTGAAACCATTTTAAATTGTTGAAGTTTGGTAGTATAGGATGGGTATTTTCGTACAAGTTTATGTGTATAGATGTGTGGAAATTGTTCAAAGCCTTCTATCCTTGAATTTACTTTAATTACAGGAATTATTAAAGTAAAGTACTTTTATTAATTAGTTGAGTTATTTAAGGAAATGTTAAAAGTAATTAGCATTCAATCTTAGCCATTGATCTCAAGTGAGGTGGGAAGTAATCTCAATCGTCAATCACTTTGGAGATCAGAGTTAGGATATAACTCAATATTATAAAAGCAAGCCTAGGGTAAAGTAGAATATACTTGACACTTGTGTGTGAGACACAGTTGGATCACGAAGGACTGTGATTCAAGGAGATCTTGGATAGGTGGAGAAGGACTTTCATCTAGAGATCAGGTCAAGGAGAAAAGAGAACATAGGAAACCACAAGTGGGTTTCAGCAGAGCGAAGCCACAAGAAAGGGTTCTGTGTAGTTCTTGAGGTCGTGTACGCGGGCGTCCGTGGAGACAGGTGCGTATGTGCGAGTTCACTTATGGAAAGGTGTGTACACCTCCAAACATGTGTCAGATCTAGGTTGTACAACAGATCAGACTTTGTCAGGTTTTCTGCAGTTTTATTTCTCTTAGTGGGTCATTATCCCTGTTACAGGTGCCCTGATTTTATCATAATAAATGATCTCAATAATGGTTTTCCCTCTGGGGTTTTTTCTAGGGGTATCCACCCAAAAATATTGGTTTTTATGTGTGCATGATTTGGTTTCCAGTATTGCTTCCGTTAGATTTATTTGAGTTGAATATTTCAGCAGGGTATTTTGTTTTATGACTTGCTAACTTGGTTTACATTAAGGAAATCACTAGATAACAAGATACCTAGGTGTGGAGTAGGGAGATTTCAACATGAACAACAAGAAGGTATCAACAATGGTTGATGTAACCCCCAACTACCATCATTATAGAAGGTCAACCTTTACAAAGATGCTTGCTTCAAACGATAGTAAAGGCACAAATATGGAGAAACCACACTTGATAGCCATCGAGTGACTATGAGATGAGACTAGACCTGTGGGGCCCTCTATAATCTTCTCTGCAGTTTTGTCAGCCTATGCAAAATGGACCTTTTGGTCAAAGTTTGGCAAGTGACGATGCTTGGCCGATGGGAGTTCAGAGACTGAGAGAGTAGCTAGGTCGTCCACCCTGGTGGCGATGTCCTCGAAACCCTAGCTTGAATTAGTTGTGTAGAGATTTCATTTAATGATGGAAGTTGGATTTCTATATATTTATCGCTAAATCATATTCAAATTTATCGTACAAATTTCATCGAAGATGTGCAAGTTGCACCTCCGTAATATGTAAATCTATGCTTCTCCTATTGTTCATTATATACCGCAAATTTTTTTGAACTAAAAACTATTGTACCTTGCAAGTTCTCTTTAATGTGCCCTTAAGGACTCTTTAGAATGGATTCAAATTTTATGAATCACTTGTTAAATGATGCAACTTATCTTAAAAACATAGTGTAATCTAACAAGAGAAGCTAGTAGAGTTGCATTGATAGTTTAGTTGTCAAAGAGTAGCTAGAATATCAAAATCAACAGAGAATTCCATGCTTGGTAACATAAAATCAATGAAAAGTATTATAGCTTTCACACAAATAGTTATGGGTGTGTATAGATTTTGTTTCTTCAAATTGATGGATAAATTGAATGGCTTCAAGTTTGGAATAATTTCTTATAACAACTACGTTGATATTGGATAATAGATTTTTTTAATGAATCACTCCTTAGTTAATTATCTTAGAGACAGAAGTAGACTTTAACATTAAGGTTATTTAGCATTGGTAGCCTTTCATATAGATTTTCAGTGCAACTTGCTCCCATTAATTCTCCATCATTTTTTCTATGAATACTGTTTATTTTTCCATTATATATATCAACTCGGTCTGCTTTCTACTAATTTACAACTTTTCATGTATATGGAGATACATGCAAGGAAGAAATCATATGCCTCCACTACACTACTAGATATTTACAAAGTTTCACTTCTAGTGGTGGTCATGGTCGTGGCTTCTACTCCATTTGTATTCACCGTTGTTTCCTTCACTTCAACACTTTGTGGCGGTAACCATTTCATGGGCACTAGATTCATTCTCTTGTTGGTTAACTTCACCACATGTGTTTTTCTTGTCGAACTGCATCATTCTCACCATATTCGCCAATTCCAGTGGCCTCCACCTGCAGAAATTCAATTTAATGCGCAATAATTCCCACCATAAATTGGCCCCAAAAGAAGACAAAATAATTCACTGTGATCGAAGAAGTTGAAATAATCTATATTAGATTTGTGACCCCTTTGTTGGAAGTGAAAAAACTCACGAATTCTTCAGAAGCAGTGGCATGGAAACCTGTTATGGGTATCGCAAGTAACCATGATCATAAAAATAAAATGTTGGCGTATGTGTTGCTCTTGTAACAAAGATGGTTAACTCTACAATATGGAATTCTCATCCCAAGACATGTTGTACCTTGTATGTATAAATAATCATTGAAATTTCATAATTAACTAATTGAATTACATGCAGTTCATAGATTCTATTTAACAACTCACCATGCACACATCATTCGAATGCACCGAATTTTAAAATCTATAATCAATATAACATAAGTGTTGTTTCAGAATTTGGTGCTTGTTTCTCCTATTTTCATAAGTCCCTCGATCACCATTCATTTCATAACAACATTTTTCCCTACCCCATCCACGATTATGCAACGTAACTAGGGGAATAATATGTGGTACCTAGAGAGGTACCCAAGGGAAATAATAGTTTATATGTATTATTATGCGTGAATGCTATTTTTAATAAACAAGGCCTGGTGTGAACACAATAAATGCAAGAGGCCTTGCTAGAAGGTTTTGATTATAGAAGGTTATGCTTCTAGAAGGTTCCTCCTCTAGAATGTTATTAGGTGGTAGGTAACACTATATAAAGGGGTGTAAACAATGTAATGGGCATGTTGAAGAAGTATTGTATTTGGAGCGTAGCTCATTAGGAGGTTGCCCCCTCGAAGAGGCAAGTGCTTAGGAGTGGATCCATTCCTTAAAAGAATTAAATGTATGGTGTTGCCCTACCTTAAGGGTTTTCATATAATAAAGTGATATTTCTTCTATATCTTGTGTGGTGTTTTAATATTCAGATCTTTGGTACTTAACAAGTGGTATCATAGCACTTTCTTTGGCCACGAAAAAGGGGATTTTTTTTCTATTTTGCAGGTTTTCAAATGAAGAAAAAAAAAAAGAGGGCCACGACACTCAGGTCAATTCATGTAGTTTTTGTTTTGCATAATTTGATGAAACTGGTTGTAGATCTAAGTTCCTCTAGGAAAAAAAAACACTTTCAACAAAAAATTCGTCTGAATCAGAGTTCAGGAGGCCAAGATATCGTTGATTTAAATGAGCAATTTTTAGGGCTTTTTCCACGGATGACCGTGTGACTTGGGCAGTTGCTATAGCAATTGTTGTTGAATTCACCCAAACAAATTGCATATCTGAGCTCCTCTAAAAAAAATTATCCACTTAAAAAAAATTGTTCAGATTGGAGCTTTGGAAGTGAAAATATAGTTGATTTAAAATCAACAATTTTCAGGGTTTTTTTCATGACAACCATGGGATTGTAGATCTCATAACTTTTGACATGGTGCTTAGATTGATGCTAAATCAGTGTCATTGGATAGAGTATTTTCAGATATTTCTTTTGGTATATTATATGTGGTGCTTCCAGTGGATATGCAGGATGTTACAGCCTCTGTAAACTTTTGCTCTCAAACCGTCAAATATGATAATGTTGTTAGAAAGAGCTATCCAAGGTTTTGAGAAAATGGAAACAAATATTCAAGAGATCAAACTTATAAAGCATGAAAGTTGGAATATGGAGATCATCAACAATTGCATCACGACGGACTATGATCGATAACGATGTGCCTTGTATGATTTGGAGTCTAATTGCGAGGATTGGTATATGAACAATTGTCATTTTGGGAGGATAACTTTTTTCATCTTTTATTTGATGACTCTACTCCACCTTCTGTAGAGCACATTATGGAGAACAATCGAGATCCTTCAACGAATATTATTTTTCAATATTCTCCAGTACTAGTGTGTTGTGCATATGACTTTTTGGATATGGAGGGATCTACGTATTTAGATCCACATGATCAGTGTAGATTTTTGGAGCATAATTTTCAATTAGCTATTGAGTTCTGATATCTTCAACGAGGACTCCACGTGAGCACTTGGACATGGGACCTAGGTTTACAATGGAGCTTGGATTATTTCCACATGGTGGCTAACACTTCTACATGGGACCCTAGTTCTCCAACCTACTTCAGCATTATGGTCCACATTTATCCATGAGACCCCGGTATATGGTTGCACTTCCTCATAACAAGCGTTGATTACAATGTTTTCGTAAGGGGATTGAATGTAGTGTAGCTAGGGGAATAATATAAGGTGCCTAGGGAGGTACCCAAGGGGAATAATAATAGATATGTATTGTTATGTATGAAGGCCACTTTTAATAAATATGGCGTGAACACAATAAATGCAAGAGGGCTTACTAGAAGGTTTCACTTCTAGAATGTTCTTAGATGGCAGGTAGCACTATATAAAGGGGTGTGAACAATGTAATGGACATGTTGAATAAGTATTGAATTTGTAGTGTAGCTCATTAGGAGGTTTCCCCCTTGAAGAGGCAAGTGATACGGGGTACCTAGGGAGGTACCCAAGGGGAATAATAATAGATATGTATTGTTATGTATGAAGGCCACTTTTAATAAATAAGGCATGAACACAATAAATGTAAGAGGGCTTACTAGAAAGTTTTGCTTCTAGAATGTTTTTAGATGGTAGGTAGCACTATATAAAGGGGTGTGAACAATGTAATGGACATGTTGAATAAGTATTGAATTTGAAGTGTAGCTCATTATGAAGTTCCCCCCTTGAAGAGGCAAGTGATCAAGCGTGGATCCCTTCCTGAAAATGATCGAATGTACGGTGTTGCCCTACCTCAAGGTTTTTCATATAATAAAGTGGAACTTCTTCTATATCTTATGTGGTGTTCTAATATTCAAATCTTTGGTACTTAACATATTCAAATAAACCAAATCCGTTTGAAGATAAACATTAGGCCATAAAAAATTAGTACTTCCTGGAAAAACGATTTTGAAGGTAAATTCATCCTAAAGATGTGAAAGGTGTATGAGTGAGAATCAACACTTTAGAGATAAAATCAATGTTGATTATAGTGTCTATGCTAATGTCTATGATAAAATCAACACTTTTGTAGTAACCTTTCACTCGACAATGTCTATGCTAATAAAATAATTTGTAGGATTTTTTTGGAATTAATTTTTAATTATTACAAAGAGTGAAAATAAATCAGCTTATACCAGGGTAATAAAGTCACATCACAATGACCTTAATCAATAAAAATTGAAATTACGAAAATGATTTTATTTATATAAAATTTTAAAAATAATATATATCTTTTTGTATATTTTTTTTAAAAGGCAAACTAATTCAGAGTCAAAACTTTTTTGACTTATAACCGAAAACTATAGTACCTACTTTGGTAGGGCCTAATAAAGAAGGGAGATAAGTGCACGTTAATAAACTAAAACAAACTAATGTTCATAATGCTCATCATCGTGTCATGTCATGTCTCATGATGTGTATCACCGCCGCACTAATGTGACCTTCCCTTTCTCCTTTTACCATGCTCGCGATGAGGGTTCATCGATATCATATGCATAATTATAAAAGTAGACAAATTTTCTACTTCGCCATTTAAAAAAAATCCAACTATAAAAGTAGACAAATTTTCTACTTCGCCATTTTAAAAAAACATTAAAGACTAAAAAAAATTTATTATCACTCAACACTTAATGTTATGTAAATAACATTAATCAACTAAAAATATAAAAATTATAATAAAAAAAATTCACTTTATTATCTCAAATTTTCTACTTCACCATTTAAAAAAAATCCAACTATAAAAGTAGACAAATTTTCTACTTCGCCATTTAAAAAAAAACCATTGAATAAAAAAAAAAAATTTATTATCACTCAACACTTAAAGTTATATAAATAACATTAATCAACTAAAAATATGAAATTTATAATTTAAAAAAATCACTTTATTATCTAACCACAAATTTATGTTTATTACTATCACTGTTTTATAATTTTAGTTGCATTGTTATTGTGTAACTTTTTTTCAGCTGAAAATTGCACTTATATAAAAAGTCAATACAAAAAATTGCTTCTTTGTTGCACCAAGCACAAATGAACTAGCCTGATTGAGAGCTCAAAGGGGACAGACGAAAAGCTACATACCCACACTTATCAAACTAACAAAAACAAACCTAATTGCGAGCTCATAGGCTATGACACCTGAACCTGGAAAAGGCGTCTCAAAAAAGATTCAAACACAAGGTTGCACCCACGAACCCATCCTCCACTCGATGATATGAATTTTTTCCTTCCGGAAGGAGCATATCTTTTTTAGATAATTCATCTACCTCCTGATTATAAATCATGTAGGTATGGGTGAAATGCAGTGATGAAAAGTTCTTCAGGAGAGTCTGGATTCGATCTTGCCAGCATAACATATCGAAAACCTGGAGGGTAGAGTTATGATTCAACCAATCAATAACAATCTTGGAATCTCCAAACACTTGGAGGTCATAGATGTGCAAATAAGTAGCTAGAGTGAGCATAGTCCACATCCCCAGTAATTCAGCTCTGGTATTCGAGCCAGGCCCACAACTTAACATCCACTTAAAAACTGTATGTCGGTTAACCCTGATGATACCACCTGCACCACTAAACTAGCCCCTACCTTGGGCCACCCCATCAAACCAACCCATTGGAAACCCTTCGATTATGGAGGGAGGAGCGTTTTCCACGATCGTTGGCTGAAGAAGAACCTTAAAAAGACCTAACCAAGCCCAGATCCTGTGAAATACTGAGGTCGTTCCATTCTCAAATATAACCAGGTTCCTTTCCAGCCACAAGTGCCAGCAGATTGAGGAGGGCAACTTGTGCCACTTAGGGTTATTATGGAACTAGTCTTTGAAACAAGAAGTCGGAGAATCTTAAGAAAATCCAAAGAATCTTTCCAAACCTGTTGCTAAAACCTGCAATGCAGCATCAAGTGGAGTGAAGTTTCTGAATATAAAAGACATAATGCACACATCCTGGGACCTAAAAAGTCCTTGTGCTGAAGAATGTCCCAAGTGAGGATCTGATTTTCTAGCAATAACAAAGAGAAAAATTTGATCTTTGGTGCTAGATCCCATTTCCACATCGATCTATGCCACCAATTCTCACTACGACTCCAAAGCTTCATGGCTAAGGCTACATACGCATTCTTAGTAGAGATGATCCCATAATTATTGCCCCTAGTCCAGATAAGTTCATCCGACTGATCTGTCAAGGTGATGCTCGCCCGATCCATGTCTCTGATAAAACGAGTCCATTTGACCACCTCTGCATTTGTCAACCCCACCTCCACGACCAACTTCTAGCGAGCTAAAACTTCACCTTGTCTGCCCAAGTTCGTCAACTGAAATAGGAAGTGTAGGCCCCTACTCTTGAGCGAGGCAATGAGACCAAGAGAAAGGAAGGAGTCATGTCCCAGTGCAAGGATAGAGTCTTCATCAATTTTGATAGAAAAACCTGAACCAAGATTTCAAGCGAGCCAATGTGTCACCATCGGAAGAGACTTTAAAAGACATATCCGTAAAAAGGAAACATTGTGAAGTATTTCATTAGATCTTCAAAGCCAAGCGATCACTGTGAGGGGAGAGAGGTACTTATCTAATAAAACCCGATGCCAGAGCCCCTCCTTCATCAAACACCGCCACAGGTAAATTGTCGACAACGCCTTACTAGAAACCAACATGTTCTTAACTCCCCACCCCCCATAGGCCTTTGGCTTAGCTAAAGTTTCCCACTCGAAAAGATGGACACAAGTCTTTGCCCCACTACCCAACCACAAGAAATTAAACACCAACTGGAGAATTCTATTGAGAATGGAAAGAGGAATAATATCAGTCGCCATCCAGAACACTGGCAAGCTTTGTAAAACTGCTTTGATCAATACAAGCCTCCCTCCCAACGTCAGCCAGCGATGACACCAAAGACCAATTCTCTTATCAAATTTTAAGATGAGCCATGTCTAATCCTGAACTCTATAATTTGCAATCCTGAGAAAGAATCCTATATATCTAAACCCCTCATTCAGATCCACAAACTTGAAAGGAAGCAAAGACTTGAAACTACACAATTCAACTTTCGTTAATCCAAAGAGATGAGTAGGCGACTTATGAGGATTCAAGACAAGACCAGAAGCACTATAGAAGACAAACATAACGGAAACGATTTCCCTCCAATCAAAGGCCTTAGCACGGTCATTATCAAAACATCATCAATAAACAGTAAAATGAAAAGCTTAATGAGCCTCAAGACCTTAACCCCATAAACTTTACCCTCAGTGTATGCCTACTTTAGCAATAATGTGAGGCCCTCCATGACCAGGATGAACAAAAGTGGGGAAAGCGGGCATCCTTGACTTAGCCCACGGGCACTTTGGAAAAAGGAGGTTGGCCCCCCATTTATCAATATAGAAAACGTCGATGTATTAACACAACTCATAATTCAATTTGTGAGAAGAAGGTTGAAGCCTACCCGGAGGAGGATCAACTTGAGAAAATCCCAGTTGACATAGTCGTAAGCCTTCTAGAGGTCCAACTTTAGAAGTAAATCTTTCATATTTTTTGGCTTGATAATATGAAGGCACTCCCGATTAGTACCAACAACATCCAGAATTTGTATTCCTTTAAGAAAACCCAACTGCTCCACAGATAAAAACTTTGACAGAAGCAGTTTAATCATGTTTGCTATAATCTTCGTTATTATTTTGTAAGCAAGGTTGCACAGGGAAATAGGATTATAATCCCCAAAAGTTGTGGGCTTGTCCACCTTAGGAATGAGAACAAAGAAAGTTGAAATTAGAGACTTTGGCAACGAACCAGACCGTCTAGACTCTTCCACTGCCTCCAGAACATCAAGCCCAATCAGATCAAAGTAACAGAGAAAATATTCTACCGTCCACCCGTCCGGACCAGGGCTTTTATCCCTAGCAAAACTCTTCAAAATAAGGAGCTCTTCAGTTGTACAAGGTTTTTCCATTTCCAAAACACCCTTCTATGTAAGGAACCTTGGGTAAAGATGCAATGTGCTCACCTGATCACATATAGAATTATGCCCCAAGTCTGCATACTGAGATTTGAAATGTTTCACAGCTCCATCCCCCAAAACCCTCTCACCATGGTGGCTACAACCATTTCCATCTAGAATCTCCCAAATTGATTTGTTGTTTTTCCTATGGTTGGTGTAACGATGAAAAAACTTAGTGTTATGATCACCCCTTAAGAGCCAAGTGGATCTACTCTTCTGTCTCCATTCTTCTTCTTCGTCAATCGAGAACTTTTGTCTAATATATTCAAGCTCTTTAATGTGGACATCCACCTCCACTCCAATACTCCCATTCACTTTGTCAAGATAATATTTCTTTAGGGCTTCCTCTGCCGAGGCTACTTCCAAGAGTCTCATCTTTTTTTGTGATTTGCCCAACAAATAGCTTTGTGTTTAAGCAACTTTAATTTCCGAACCAATATTATGAGGGCAGAAGGTTCCTCATTGAACTCTGTGGAATTCCAGACCTCTTGGACAACTTCAATGAAGCCCTTCTCACCCAACCAGATGGGATTCAATTTGAAGGGGAAATTCACCTGCTTGTAGGTATCATCAAACTGGAGAACAATCAGAGCATGATCCGAAACAAAGGGGTAGGCCACCCAAGATCTGTATCTCCCTATCGATGATACCAACTCTTCCGACATATACACCATGTCTGGTCTCTTGGAAATGCCTGCTTCCCCACCTCTTCCATTTCTCCAAGTAGGCACACAAACACTCAGAGCAATCTCAAGCAATCCTAAATTTTGAAAATGTTCTTTAAAAAAACCAGACAGAGGATCTAACTGAGTAGTGCTCCCCACACTTCGTCGACTGACACTATAAAGTTTAGGTCTCTAGTGAGAATAAGTTTAATTGTGGCAAGGAGCCCACTGTGAACCACCAATTCCCAAAAGGATTTTCTATTAGTACAAGGCCCATAGAAATTAAGAAGGGTGATCGACCAATTATCCCCCCTTAGAGAGTCTTCCAGAAGAATACCAACACAAGTAACAAAGGGAGAAAGCTTAAAGAAATCAGGGTTCTATGCCACATAGAGGCTTCCAGACTGACCCACAGAGTCTACCGCGCAACAGAACCAGCTAGGTCATTGTTTAGACACAAAAGATCAATATTTGGAATTATCAACCATCGTTTCTTGGAAAAACACAATATCTGGCAAAATGCAACTCAAAAGTCTACGGAGGGAGGCTAGTTTAGGAGCCCCTACAACTCCCCTCAAGTTAAGAGAGAGAAAAATCATTATTTTTCCCTAGCGAGGGCTTTGATTCCTCTAAGAGCCCCTTGTTAAGATAAGATACTAACATGGATGATTGTGTCCCCTTGAACTTCCTGAGCCTTCCTACATGCACTCCTCGTCTTAAGAGGAGAGACATCCCTTCCTAGACCACTAGACCATGCCTCCTGCTTTGAGTCACTTCCTATACTCAAATACTCCAGCCCCTCCTTGCCAACTAAACGTTCTCCCTCGCAACCAACAACCAAGCGCCCAGGATAAGTGGGAAGGGGTTGTTTTATGAATGAGTCTACGATGGAAGGAAACAAAGACTCGAGAACAACCCCCAAGGAACTTTCTCCCAAATCTAGAGCCTACTTCCCTAACAGAGCCTTCCCCGACCCAACCTCTGCGAGAAGGAAGCCCTCTTCCCCAATATATGTGCAAGGAGAGAGAGAGAGAGAAGATTGTTCTAGTTTGTCTGTGACTGTTTCCCCCCCAAGAGCAATGTTGATCGCTTCCCCACCCAACTCTCTAGAGGGGCTCTCAGAAGAGGTGTTATACGTGCCAGAAACCGCTACCGGGGAGCTCGAAATCAGATTTAACCTTACCATCTCAGAAATAGTTAGCGCAGAGAAAAAAGAGGGATATAGTTTATTAAGATTACCTACTTCTGAATCTAGCTCTGGAGTAATTCGAGTTTCCTCCTCCATTGAAAAGCCTGGCCCACTCCAAAATGAGTCCACACCTGGGGAATCGCAGGGAATCGTCTTCCTCAGCATAGATAGTTTTGATTCTTCAGTGGGGAAAAACCCAAGGCACTCATTTCAGAGATGACTCATACGTCTACAGAGAGAGCATCGAAAGGGGAGACCTAGGTAATCTAGTCTTTGGCCAAAAACCCTCCCTCGCCACTCAATATCCAGTGCTTCCAGGAGACCAACATGTACATTTAGTTCAACTAGAACCCTCCCCAAACGCCTGTCTATGCCTTTAAGTAATACTTCATCCACATAAATGAATCGACCTATTTCATTACATATGGCAGTTAGTGCCCTTGCATTTCAAAGCTGAAGCAACAGTCCAGGGAGAATGACCCAAACATGCATAAACTAGAAATACTATGTCAAAGGATCAAAACCCACTCTCCATCTCTTTAGCATGAGGCTTTCTCTGTTTATGACCCAGGTGGACTGTAAAATCTTCATGGAGTCTTCAGGAGATTTGAAAATAAACAGTACCAACCCCTAATCAAGGTCACTGTCTCCAGAATATACCCTAGTAAAGGAACCCGGGTCTTTGACACCCATTCAGAGAGACACTGCATATTCAAAGCTATGTAGGTAAACCTACCAACCAATGCACACAAAGCCAAGTTGAAAGCCTCTTCCAACCCAATATCCCCCCTAATAACCATCTTATGTATGCCCTTCTTCAGTTTCCAAGGGTTGGTTCTTTTCCACTCCCCTTGACCCTGCGTAGAGGGCACTCTATGATTGCCCAAAAGGTCTCTCTCACCAGAAGGAGAACCTTTCTCTCCCTCCAATAGGCGACAACCATCAATACACATGCTCGTAGTTCTGAAGGTCGGATGTGAGACTTCATCAGTCTGCATACCTTTTGCTATAGAGCCTACAACCCTTGAGGTCTCCTTTAGTGGCCCTGCTTCCTTACTCTGATCTAACCTCTTACCGACAAGCATGTCCCTTATGTCTCCATTCCCCCAAATTAGCTCATCAACAGAGGTGAAGAGGCCCGCTTGCCTCCAAAAATCTTCGTCATCCTCTCTCATCAGGGCCCTTACTTCATCCTCCATAATGTAACCGAAAACTTCTAGCTCTGGAAAAGCCTCCTGAATCTGTCACCTACCCTCCTGACTGCTACTGCCCCTTACCTCGATCTCCGAGACTCTTCTTCCAACTAATATATGGGTCATGCTTCCCTCTGCTCCCCCCTTGGCTTTGAATCGAACACTAATCCAAATCCCAGTCCGCCATTAACACCCCGTGTTCCCTCGAGTCCCAATCTACAGGGTCTATTATTAAGAGATTCTTGTTATTGTGTAACTTGAGCGAACAATGTTATTTAACCATGAGTTCTTATTTTTCCACTTCTATTGAAAGTTAGGGTGGCATGGAACATGTAAATGCATTATTTATATGTGAAAAAGGTGGATTGGTCACCACTTCGAAACTTGCAAATAAATGATCCTACTCCTACTCATAGTAGAAATATATTTAGCTTAAAAAACATCCATGAGTGCATGGACATACTTCAATTGGATGTTTGCCATGTCGCCTAATCATAACACACCACACACACCTTTTTTTAGATTTTAACTTTTGAAAAGATGATTGCGGACCAAATAAATTGAAACTGTAATCTATGAAAATGGTCTCCTTTGAGGTTATCCACGAAGTTCCGAACAATTGCTCATCCGACACTTACAAGCATAATTATTTAGTGATCTCACCTTTCACCCTTGGAACTAGGCTGGTACAAATGTATATGATGCATCCGTGAGGGATTCAATAGATCTAGTAGTATATTCAACAATGTGATGAATTTGAAAACAAACAAAATATCACCAAATTTCCGTCAAATTAACCAAGGCTAGCATGCAATAAAGCTATGATATCAAGATAATTAGAGTTCTAAGGTACCTTTCCCCAAGTTCGACACTGCATTACAATTGTTGTTCGTCATTGTGGAGAATGACAACACCTAGATGGTGCAAGGGAAGACATGCAACAAATTTTTAGAGCATATGATAGTTGTATAGTAGGAGAAGATGTAACTCATGCTCATTTGGTTGGAGTATGAATACAGAGTTGAAAACATAGCATAAAGAAAGCTCCACTCCACACATATTTATTTTTATAGTAGTAAAACGAATGGGTTGATCGATCATTGGAATTATAGGCACACAACCAACTGAATTGTAAGTAATCATTAGTGTCGTTGAACCTATAGGCTTCTACTATGATGATGGAACTGATGAAGTACACTTAGGGAGTCTAGAAAATCCATCACCGTAGAGTTTTGAATTGTTATCATACTGAAATCCTTGCTGCAAATTTTTCAAGCCTATAGGAAATTTTTTAAACAACGTGAATTTAAGGGTACAAACAAGCAAGTATATTCTCTCTTTTCCCTTCATATTTGACATCAATATCTTCTTTCTCGAGTGAGAGGGGTATGGGTTGTGCTGCCTGCAAGTGTTTCTATAGTTTTTTTGAGCTAGTCTTGACTCTTAATCATTATTACTATTGAAGTTTTTCAAGATTCGGATTTCAAACCCCAAGCTCTAGTGCAGGATTTTGTGAAGAGTCATTGCTCTAAGAGGGTTTTGGGCTACGCCTCCGGCAAGTAAGTTCCTCATCTCCCAAATTTGTTCTTTTCTTTTCTTTTTCCTCTACCTTTGCTTTGGCCTTAAACAATATCTACATCACATTCAAATTGAAAATGAACATCCCAATCCCCCTTAGAACTGCAAAAATGGCATCCACATAAAGCATTCATATCTAATCAATTTATGAAAAACCATTCAAACACAAATGAACATTTTAAAAAAGTTTTGAATCATCATTTGAGCATATTAGAAACGTCTAGGATCTTCATTTGAACTGTAAACATGGCATCCACATAAATAATTCATATCTAATTTTTTTTGAAAACCCATTCAACCCCTAATTGAACATAGTTGTCCACATAAAGAATTCATATGTACTCGATTACATAAAACCCATTCAAACTCCAAATGAACATAGTTGTCCCGTGAATCTAGAGAAAGCTCAATGTTATCTTGTTACTTATTTGATTTGAGATCAAATCCTATACAAAGCAAAGCACGGTAACATTTCTCAAATGGAGACTGTTAATGTATGTGATGTAGATAGACAACGAGCGTCTCCCAAGTCAAAATAAAACGCAGCAAAAACGAAGGTGTTGATCAAAAAATTTGATCACCTAGATTTCCCGCTCATGGAATAACGAAAAAAATCAATATCAAAAGAATGAAATTTTGAAATATTATCAGTTCATAGCATAGCCATCAGTCTCAGCTTCATCATTCATTTTACGGATTAAAAATATGAGACTGTATGCTCAAGATATCCAGGTTTTTGTTCAATAGCCCAAAGAGCGTTTTTCCATGTGCAACACAATTTTTTTTTTTGTAACTAAGATTTTCTTGGAACCATGCCCATTTTTGGAATCATGATTATATTCTCAGAACCACACTGATTTTCTTGTGACCCCATTTATTATTATTGGTTATATTCTTAATACTTGTTTTCTTGAGTCTTATTTTCTTAGTTCTTCATTCATTTTCTTGGTTTCACTCTTCCATACTTAGCATTTTCTTGGTTCTCCATCTACCTTCCCCATGATACCATACTTAACCATTTTTTTTAGCTTGCAGACCTATCACTCTTTGGACCGACCCCCACATCCTCCTTCACTCCACATTCCCTTACTCCCTCCCCTCCATCACGACCTTCCTCTTCTCTCGTTCAATTTTCCTTCCTTAACAATTATTCTAAGTTCCTCTCCATTTTATCATGAACCAATCACATCACAACACATGTTAACCAACCATTTCGAGACGTGAGGAAACCAATGAAATTACGCCATGTGGAAAACCTGATATCTAATCACACGAGGACACATGGCAACCAATGGGAGTATGCCATGTGTCGACCAATCATGTGATGACATGTGGCAACTTATGGTATCGAATGACACAATTACACATGGAGATGGCGTGGACAATGACTCACTGCTGACTGGGCTATGAATCATTGTTGACTGGGTGCTTGATGGATGATGACTGAGTAGTCAAAATTTTAATTGATCCATGAAAGTTTCCAAGGTTCGAACCTCCACGTCTCCATAATCTCTTTATGCTTTGTTATCCCCGATATCTAGGGATAACTAGGAGATCATGTCTCGAGGCCCACATGATCCCAGACATGGAGTACGAGAGCGGATTGACTTGAGCATGGCCCTTGAGGGCCCATCTTTCTTTTTCTCAGCCAGACTTGTCCTGTCAGCAGTACCAGCCTCCATCACCACCGGCTTGGGCTTGCATCAGAAACGACTCTTGCTCCATGAGGTAATTCGTCCGAGGTATCATGGTATGTGTCATATTTGATCATTATAACCTTCTTATGTATGCATTAGGTCCTTTTCATTTCGGATGACTGCTTGGATCTAACACTAATCCACTTGACCACTGTTGGGGTAATTGATGGGGTAGCTTAGCAAGTTGGTATTCATGGGTTTTGGTTAGCCACCAAAGGGGGTTTGCAGAGCCATCGTCCGCTCCCACCATATTATCACTTTTACATCTTAAAACC
>SNQJ01S0000265.1:244553-263149 GCA_010110895.2 Picea sitchensis
CAGATTACCTAGGGACGTCTCCCTTGGACCAACCATCCTAAATAGAAAGAGCCCCCCATCGAGGTGACAGTGGGTGGGGAAGCTCCTGTTACGCCGGTTTTAAGCCTTGACTCAAGCTACCTAAACCCTTCCTACAAACCGTGCGATAACATGCTTCACATATAAGGCATGCTAAAATTTTCTATATATACATTACATAACCAAACACCACAAATGCATGTAGGATATACATCATAAGAGAAAAAGTCAAATTTTTAAATGGAGGAGGTGAATTTGAATGAAGGGCTAAGATTAACCCATGAGTTGGATGGACGACTGTTAAGCAACGATTCTCTGAGAGGCATAACTTGAGATCCGCGAGTCGGTTTTGGACAAACTTTACCTCGCTATAAATTTAATTCGATGAGGAAGATGATGGAACATGTTTCAAGAGGAGAAATTGGCCATAACTCTCCCATAAATTGAAAGAACAATCAACTATTTTTTCATGGTTTGCTGATAAATTTGCTTGGAACCTCACTTCCCGAGCTTATAACTTGAGATCCATAACTCTCAATTGCACTTAGGAAGAGTCGTTGGAAAGATGAAATAATGAATATTGCATCTAGAATGGTTTGCATGACTCAAATATAAAAAATCATGCTTAGAAAATTAAAACATATTCCACTTTTGTTAAAGGAAGTTAACTTGAAAACTTGAAAATAAAGTTTATTGAATAAACTTTATTTAAGGAATAAGTGGGCCCTACTTGGAGTCACAAATTTCAATGACATAAATTCATTTACAAGATTTCAATGAATCGTTAATTACAAGTGGTTTACTCCAAAAAGGGATCGTGGAAAGTTCTAGAAAGACAAACCCTAACTACTTCAAGAACATTGAAAGCAGATTTTAAAAGGGCAAGAGAAGGCACTATCAACGGGTTGGCAATCAGAAGTTTCTACAGTAGTGACAAGTTTCCAAGAAGAAAATATCTATCTTTCCAAGATTCGGTGGACTAGCCTGCTAAAACTTGTCTCTCTACATCTTCTTCTTTTTTATTTATTTTCATGAAATCTTCCACGAATGTATTGAAAAAAATAAGATTTGGGTCTGAGCAATTCTTTCTCTTGTAATATTCAGTCATCTTGCAACATTTCAGGTCCAAAAGAGCACAATCCCTGCATGTAAAAAACAAATACAATTCATTTTAGTTCATGTAATTGTCATGGAGACCTTGTTGAAGTTTTTTTAGTTCTCTTGTTTCTGACATTATTGAACTTATCATATTTGTAACACACCCGACCCCTTAGGTGTCCGTTAGAGGACGGGGCATACAAATTTCACTTTTACTCAAAGATATCAAATCCTCTTCTTGATATCTCCATCTTCTTCTGCTCGTAAAGAGCTTTCCAATAACCATTACCATGCTCAAATCCAAGCTCGAGATTGGCAGTTACGCCCTCGTTTAATGCACAGGCTTGAGGGATTTCCGTGTTCGACGTTGAATGCCCCTTTTTTTTCTATTCGCATATCCTCCAGAGTCCCGAAGCCTCGAAATACTGCCACGTGGCTCTGGACTTCATCCCTTCTGACTTGTTTAATACACCACCCCAAACCTTCGAAGTTTTGAAACCCCAGACTCCCGAATGGTCCACACTTACACGTGGTGGCACATTAAATGTAGAGGCAGGGACATGTGGGTCCGAGCCTTTGGCCGATTCACCCTAGTGTTCCAACATCCCAAGTTCCTCGAACTCCCAGTGTCTTGGGTACTCCACCAGCTTTTAGGCCAAGCAAACATGCATCAGGGAGATGACACGCGACAAAGGGAAGAGATGACACGTGGCCCCATTAATGGGTGACACATATCACATTCTAATGGGCATATAAGGTCTGTAAAAATCACGAATCAAGGCGACACATGGCATGTCGAACATGGGTCCACGTCACCCTAGGCAACGTCAGCTTGCCACGTCACTCCAGACTGATAGCCTCCGTGAGTCTCTAGCCTCTCCTACCTGCAAAATTGCCCAGAGCTCCGAAGCTCGAACTCCTGCAAGCAATCTCCTAATACACCTTTTATCCCACAGTTGAGATAGGTCCACATAGATCCATAGATCTATGGCCTCCATCGCTTCATGACATAGACATTCAGGGGTTTGGCCATCTAGTTTCCTCTTTACTCCCTGAGTGGTCAGAGTCAGAATGACTACGGTCTAGATCCAACGGTGAGGAGGGATCTCGAAGCATCCTCGGATCGATGGTCCTTTTTGCTTCACGACTTTGATGTTCAGGGGTTCTACCCATTTAACACTCCCTTTCTCCTAGAGTGGTCAACATTGTACTGACCATGACGTAGAACCAATGGTTAGGGAAGATCCTGAAGCATCCCTGGATCTATGGTTCTTGTCACTTCATGAGTTCGATGTTTGGGGGTTCCACCCATTTAACACTCCAATTCTTCTGGAGTAGAACTATGTCGAAGTGTTATGCGTTAATCCTTCCACTAGTTGATCAGATGGTTGGGAGAGGTTCTCAATGGACTCCTCATATCCACGGCTCACAACTCTAGCTCAAAGGTCCCTAGGTCTCAGTGTTAAGCTACTCCTAGAGGGACACCTGTCAACCCGCAACATGCTGGCAAGATGCGTGGCACATGCCTCCAATCACCAACATCTCTTTACTATGCCACAAGGTTGCTACACATGGCATCATTGTTGCTCGACACATGGACTCACCGCGTCCTCTTGACATGATACGCACGTCCCCACAATCAAACGATTGAGAGGGGTCCTGAACGGTCCTTAGATCGACAACCCACATTACTTCACAACTCCGACATTCATGGGTTTTGGTGTTATAACACCTATGCTCTCTCGAAGTGGTCAATGTTGGACTGAACATGGCGTAGATCCAACAATCAAGGAAGATCTCGAGTATCCTTGGATCTATGACTCGAGTTATTTCATGACCGGTAAGTGGGTCAGGGTTTAACGGTGGGATATATCCCTCAGTCATGGTTAATGAAACCGCCAGATGTCGGTCAACCTTGCTAGTGACTGTACTAGCAGGTTACCTGTGGTTGGTTTCGAAGGTTGTAAGGTCAGAAAGTCCCGGAGCTCTGGACTCCTAGAGTTTTGAAGCCAAAATAACCTAGCTCCTTTTGGATCTAGCAAAGAGTCCCAAGGTCCTGGTCATATGGATTCCTTGACAAGTCTCAGGGCCGCACATTGGACTCTTAGCCGTGATTTGGTTGGGGTGGTGGACATGAGCCCTCGATCACACAGTCGAATGGTTTGAAGGTGGCGCCCTCCCTCCACAGAGCTCGAATTCAGTAACCTGCGAAGGTAAATTCAAGGGGTCGACAGGACTGAGGTGTTCCGGAAAAGTTTGCCTCGACTCTTACATTACAAAATCAACCCTTGGGAAAATTCCCTTAAGGATTTTCCAACCAGTACATAAATCATAAAATTATTCCTAAATTTATTTGAAGATCCATGTCTAATCATTCTCCTACTACTAAGCAGAGGCAAAATAGAAAACCATTTAGAAGTAGGGGTTTACAGAAGAACAATAAGCATTTTTAATATTAATCAAACAATGCAAATCTTAGTCATAGACACATACATTCAACCATCATTTCAATCATGGTACACAAGGTATAAGAATACTTATCAAGAAACCAGATAATGAAGCAACTACTGAGAGGGGTGCCCTTTTCCACCCAGCCGTAGGCACAACCACTCCTGGACGGATTTACTGATGGCCACCCCCTAGCTAGATCACGATGCCCTGAGAGAGACTTTTCCTTCTCGTTCAACAACAACCAAGGACGAAGATCACTGTCCTCTTCCCACATGAATTTTGCAGATCGTTTCTCCCTCTACCAAACAAGGGGGTCTGCGATGAGTGCTTCCTTAGTCACTCATCCTCTTACAACCTCGTTTATCATCTTGGGCTGAAGACGCTACCCGACAAATCCTTGTAGCCAAAACAACTCATTTTTCAGTTCTCTTCCTAACTAGAGAGTTGCACATGCTCTCCCTCTTTAGAGAATGGTCTCTAGACTCATTTCCCCCGTATCCTCCTCCTCTGCCCACAAATTTCCTTCTATTCTTGCCTCCCTCGGCAAGATTGTGTGGGTTTGAATCCCCATTTCGTGGTCAGGTCATGAATTTTTTCAGATGGGCACTCTGTCCATCTCCTCATTAACTCTTGAGGAGGACTTCCCAACCACCAGCCTAACTAGTAATTTATTTCTAGGTCAGAGGACTATCCTGGGTCTGAATAATTTAAATCTAGTAAGGTACTGGTTTGGTGGGGGTCATCTCAACCATTGCTAGTTCCCCTCATCATAATTCTCATGCATCATGATCTACCTTGGCAAACCCCTTCAACAGTTATGCAACACTATTTATTTTATTTAATAACAAAAATGCCTACATTACCTTTTATAACAAAAATGTTAATCAATTCTAAATCCACACATATTCAGTCCGCCCATAGTCTTTTGGAAACTTATAGTTATATTTACAAGCTGGGGGAAACAAGAGTGTTACAATCCCCTCCCCCTTAAAGGACCAACGTCCTCGATGTTTATCTGTCGATGTGCTCTGTATGTACATAAATAATAAAAAATGGGTATGCTTGTTTCATGGCATCCTCCATTTCCCATGTACCTTCATCTGGACAAAAGTGTTTGCACTGCACCTTGACTTGTGCAATGGTTATGTTCCTGAGTGGGATTTCCTTCCTGTCTATTATGCATTGTGGCTCTGGCAAGAATTCTCCCTCTTGTTCCACCTGAAACACAAACCAATCAATTATATTATTAGAATCATGTACATATTTCTTCAGTAACGAAACATGGAAAACATTATGTGCCTTCATTGTGGGAGGAAGTGCTAGTCTATATGTTATAGGTATCACTCTATCCAAAATTTCAAAGGGTCCACAATACCGAGGTGCCATCTTGGCACACACTCCCATTCTCAATGAGCTTTTTCTGGGCTTAACTTGGAGATACACATGATCCCCTGCTTTGAACTCTCTATGAGTCATTTTTCTATCTGCATAGATTTTCTATCTATTCTAAGCGATTTTCGAATTTTGTTTTATCTAAACTACTTGTTGTTCCATTTCCTTTAGCACATCTGGCCCGATGGTAATTTTTTCTATTGGGTTATTTCAAGTGATTGGAATATTGCATTGTCTACCATAGAGGCCCTCAAAAGGGCTCATCTTCAATGACTCTTGATAGCCATTGTTATAAGCAAACTCTACCAGTGGTAGGTAGTCTTCCCACTTCTTAACTCGGAGATACACATGATCCCCTGCTTTGAACTGTCTATGAGTCATTTTTCTGTCTGCATAGATTTTCTGTCTATCCTAAGCGATTTTCGATTTTTTTTTTATCTAAACTACTTGTTGTTCCATTTCCTTTAGCACATCTGGCTCGATGGTAATTTTTTCTATTGGGTTATTCCAGGTGATTGGAATATTGCATTGTCTACCATAGAGGGCCTCAAAAGGGCTCATCTTCAATGAATCTTGATAGCCATTGTTATAAGCAAACTCTACCAGTGGTAGGTAGTCTTCCCACTTCTTGGGATGATGCATTACATGCATCCTTAACATGTCCTCTAACACTTGGTTTACCCTCTCTATCTTCCCATCAGTTTGAGGGTGCTAGGCAGTACTAAATAACAATTTAGTTTCAAAACCAACAAACAAAGATTTCCAAAAGTTTGAAGTAAATTTTGTATCTCAGTCGGATATGATTTCCTTAGGCATGCCATGCAGTCTAAATATTTATTTCATGAAAATACTGGCAATATCTATTGCTTTGCAAGTTGATTTGACGGGAATAAAGTGAGCAACCTTGCTCAGTTTGTCCACAACTACCATGATGGCATCATTCTGTTTGGTTGATTTTGGTAACCATGTGATGAAGTCCATGGAGATGGTTTCCCATTTCCATTCTGGAATTGGTAGGGGATGCAATAGCTCCGCTGGATGCCAGTGCTCTGCTTTAAATTGTTGACATTCTAGACATTTAGTTAAGTAATCAGCTATGTCCTTTTTTAGTCCGGGCCAATAAAATAGTTTCCTAGTGCCTGTGATCATTTTCTGATAACCATGATGACCGATGTATGGTCTTTTGTGTAGTTCATTCATTATGAACCTCTCCAAGTCGTCACAATTTGGAATATAAAACCTACCTTTCTAAGTTAGTAGACCATCATTCAACAGTTGATAACCCTCATACTTCAACCCCGTGGGCTCTTGCTCTAAGTATGATTTCACAGTCTTGAAAAATGCATCTGTTTCTTGTGCACTTTTGACCCTCTCCTTGATGTTTGATTCACATGTGCTTATAGTTTCCAAGTGAATTGCTTTCATACTTCTACTAAGGGCATCAACCACCCTATTTTCTTTTCCTTTGATATGTTTGATTTCAAAATCAAACTCACTAAGGAGAGCCATCAATCTAGCTTGTCTAGCATTGAGTTTTGGTTGATCAAACAGATACCTCAACCCACTATGGTCATTCATAAGCACAAATCTTCTACCTAAGAGGTAATGCATCCACATTTATAAAGCATGTACTATGGAAACTAATTCTAGATCGTGGATCACATAATTGATTTCATGCTCATTTAATTTTCTAGATTCGTAGCAAATTACATGTCCTTCTTGCATAAGGACTCCTCCGAGCCCTTCCTTGGAGGCATCTGTACACACAAGTAAGTCCTTGTGTGGGTCTACAATCTTCATCATAGGTGCATTGGTTAGACGACATTTAAGCTCTTGGAATCTCTCTTCATATTCTGATGTCCAAATGAATTTAACTCCCTTTTTCTGAAGGGAGGTGATTAGGAAACCAATCTTGGAGAATCCCTTTATGAACCTTTTATAGTATCCTGCTAGGCCCATAAAGGATCTGATATCATATATATCCTTTGGAGTAGGCCAATCCATAATGGATTTGATCTTGTTACGATCAATTGCCACTCCTTCTTCAAAAATAACATGGCCTAAGTAATGGACTTGTTTTTGGAAAAAATCACACTTACTAAACTTAACATAGAGTTGATGTTCTCTTAGCACTTGAAGCACTAACTTGAAATGTTATTCATGTTCTTCCCTACTCTTAGAATAGATTAGGATATCATCAATGAAAACCAACACAAATCTATCTAAGAATTTACCGAGTACATTATTCATTAAGCACATAAAAGTGGTTGGTGCATTGGTAAGCCCAAATGGCACCACCACAAATTCATAGTGCCCATATCTTGTCCTAAAGATTGTTTTGTGGATGTCTTCATCCTTAATTAGGACTTGATGGTATCCAGACCACAAGTCAATCTTGGAGAAAATTGTAGCACCCCTTAATTGGTCAAACAAGTCATCAATCCTTGGCAAAGGATACTTATTCTTAATGGTCATCTTGTTAAGTTGTATATAGTCTATGCACAACCTGAGTGTTCCATTCTTCTTTTTCACAAACAAGGTTGGTGCTCCCCATGGAGACACACTAGGATGAATGTATCCTTTGTCCAACATCTCCTTTAATGTAGTTTCAGCTCAATTAGCTCTGGTGTACTCATTCTATAGGGTGTTCTAGACATTGGCACCGCTCCTGGTACAAGTTCTATTTAAAAGTCAATATCTCTTCTTGGAGGTAGACCTGGTACCTCTTCTTGAAACACATCTTTATACTCTCTTAATATGGGATGGTCCTCTAGACTTGGTTTATTGTTCTCAACAAAGTTCAACACTTGTATTGCATACAAAGGACACCCTTTTCTACAATACTTCTTCACTTGAAGGAATGATATTTGTCTCACTGAGACATGATTTTAAATTCCTTGTAGGGTTATTTTTCTCCCTTCTCCATCTTCACACTCCAAATTCTTATTGTAACAGTCCAACTTGGTTTTATGGGCAGCCATCCAGTCCATGCCAATCAACAGGTCATACGATTTTAAAGGGAGCATGTTTAAGGTTGCTTGGGTGGGTAATCCATTCATAATAAATTGGCATGCTGGTATGACCTCTATTACTTTTCTTTTGGTTCCAGTGGCTAGTTGTACCAACCATGATTTAGCATGCTTTACTTGTTGCAATTTACATTTCTCAACAGTTCGAGGGGCAACATAACTCAGATTAGAACCAGGGTCAATTAAAATGGAAACTAGTTGGTTGGAAATCATACCTTCCATCTCCACCATTGAAGCTTGGTGGTCAACTTGTCTATTATCCAAGGCTGCATAGATTTGTGGCATGATCCTAGCCACATCATTGATTGTGGTAGCCTCCTGGATGTTGTAGACCCTCCTATTGTCATGTTGCTTATGTGGAAAATCCCTCAGTAGATTTTCTTCTTCACAACCCCAACATTTCAAGAGTTCTCTCTTGGTATTATCAATCTTACCTGGGGTTGTTCCAAAGGGTTTATTACCACTCTGAGATGAATTTTTTTGTTGATATACACTTTTAGTAGGAAGGCCCATCTTAGAACTTTTCCCATGATTCTTAAATCTTGAGGATTTAAACCCCTTCTTCTTGAATCCCAAATTACTTTTCTTCTTCCAGACCTTATGAGGTTATGCCTTATTCTTGAATTTCTCATAGAAATACCTTGCTTTCCGGATAGTATCTTGCAAGGTATTCATTTCATAAAATTCAATTCCGTCTCGGAAGGACTGAGGTAGTCCACTAATAAATCCTTGCATCTTTACCTTTTCATCCTTTATGTAGGGCACATACCTTATCAACTCAAGAAATTTGTTGATATATTCATCTATTGTGAGTTGTCCTAACTTGAGTTCATAGAACTCCTTGGTCTTCCCATCAAAGTATCTTTCTGACATATACTTCTTCTTGAAGTATTTCTCAAATTGTTTCCATGACAAGTCCTTCTCGTGGATTCCTTTCACATTCCTAAGGTCCTCCCACCAAATGGAGGCCTTTCCATTCAAGTTGAAAATGGCTATTCGAGCCTTTAAGTTTTCAGAGTAGTCATGGAATATGAAGTACTTCTTCAAGACTAGTAGCCAAACTTTTGCTTCTTCCCTCTTCTTAATTTCTCCATCGAAAGTGGGTGGTTTGGATTTCTTAAACTCTTCAAGGTCATGGCTCTTGGAATGTTTCCTCTTCTTTCTTCTCTTCTGGGAATGTGAACTAGTCCTTCTACTAGAATATTCCTTGGAGTTGTCGGTTTCTTCACTAGAGGATTCTTCCGTTGAGTGTCTCTTGGTTCCATGTTGGGCCTTCTTTGAGGTGCTCCTCCTTGTGTGGCCACTTTCAGGACCATGCTTTCGTATCTCAGGTGGAATTTGAGTTTTCTTAGTATGATGTCTTTACACATGACTGGTTGTTGGTACATGTTGCAATTGCCTTTGTATATGTGATAGACTTTGCAGTAGGACTGTGTTAATTTCAGTTTGTTTTTCCTTCTCTTTATCAACCTTTCATTGTCAGCCTTACAGCATTGTAATTCCGCCATGAGGCTTCTCACGGTTTCAGCCAAATCTGGAGGGGTTTCCACCGCCCTCCTCTCATCAGATTATTCTTTTCTATTGCAGGAGCTTTCCCCTAACTCATGGTGTGTCACCATCCTTTACGTTGTAGTTTTCCCGGTGTTCACTAACTGCTTGAGTGTTGGTAAAATATTTTATGTTAGTTAATTATCTACTAGCTTATGAACATCATATACAATTTGTAAGGTGAAGTCAACTTTTTTATTTCGAACACTAGCAACACACAATTCAGAATTTCAAACATATAACAACAACAAACAGTTTCATTCCTCCTTTCAGCAATGGTTTAGATACGTTTTTTATGAATGGGGTAAGATAGGGTGTTACCCCTTAAAAGTTATTTGATAAGATTTTTATGCGACTCGTTCATGAGCCCAAGCAGGCCAAGTGTTGTTGCATGCTCTGATACCAATTTGTAACACACCCGACCCCTTAGGTGTCCGTTAGAGGGATGGGGCATAAAAATTTCACTTTTACTCAAAGATCTCGAATCCTCTTCTCGAGATCCCCATCTTCTTCTGCCCGTCAAGATCTTTCGAATAACTGTTACCATGCTCAAATACAAGCTTAGTATTGGAATTTATTCCCTCGTTTAATTCACAGGCTTAAGGGATTTCAATGTTAGGTGCTTCGGCACTGAATGCTCCCCCCTGTTTTTTTTTTTCTATTTGCATATCCACCGGAGTCCCAAAGCCCCAGAATCTTGCCACGTGGCTTCAACCTTCGACCCTTTTGACTTATTCAATACACGACCCCAAACCTTTGGAGTTTTGAAACCCCGGACTCCCGAAGGGTCCACACTTACACGTGGTAGCACATTAAGTGCAGAGGTAGGGACAGGTGGGTCTGGGCCTTCGACCGATTCACCCCAGTGTTCCAACATCCAAAGTTCCCTGAATTCTCGAACTCCTAGTAGCTCGGGTGCTCCACCAACTTTTAGGCCAAGCGAACATGCACTAGGGAGATGACATGCAACAAAGGGAAGAGATGACACGTGGCCCCATTAATGGGTGACATGTGTCATGTTCTAATGGGCATATAAGGTCTGTAAAAAGCACAAATCAAGGCGACACATGGCATGCCGAACATGGGTCCACGTCACCCTAGGTGACATCATCTTGCCACGTCACTCTGGACTAATAGCCTCCGGGAGTCTCTAGCCTCTCCTACCTGTGTAATTTCCTGGAGCTCTGAAGCCCAAACTCCCGCCAGTAATCTCCCAATACCCCTTTTATCCCACTGTTGAGATAGGTCCACATAGATGCATAGATCTACGACCTTCGTTACTTCACAACTTCGGAATTCGGGGGTTTGGTCGTCTAGTTTCCTCTTTACTCCCATAGTGGTCAGCGTCGGACTGACCATGGTCTAGATCCAACGGTCAGGAGGGATCCCGAAGCATCCTTGGATCGATGGTCCTCGTTGCTTCGCGACTTCGATGTTTGGGGGTTCTACCCGTTTAACACTCCCTTTCTCCTAGAGTGGTCAACGCTGGACTGACCATGACGTAAATCCAACGGTTAGGGAAGATTTCGAAGCGCCCCGGATCTATGGTTCTCATCACTTCTCAAGTTCGACTTTTGAGGGTTCTGCCCGTTTAACACTCCCTTTCTTCTGGAGTAGAATTACGTCGAAGTGTTATGCGCTAATCCTTCTACTAGTTGATCGGATGGTTGGGAGAGGTTCTCAGTGGACTCCCAAGATCCACGGCTCACAATTCTAGCTCAAAGATCCCTAGGTCTCAGTGTTAGGCCACTCCTACAAGGACACCTATCAACCCGAAACACGTTGGCAAGATGTGTGGCACATGCCTCCAGTCACCGACATCTCTTTACTATGCCACAAGGCCGCCACACATGGCATCGCCGTTGATTGACATGTGGACCCCCTGCATGCTTTCGACATGATACACACGTCCCCATGATCAAATGGCCGATAGGGGCCCCAAAGGGTTCTTAGATCGATGGCCCACATTACTTCACAACTCCAAAATTCAGGGGTTTTCGTGTTATAACACCTATGTTCTCCCAAAGTGGTCAACACCGGACTAACCACAACGTAGATCCAACGGTCAGGGAATATACCAAGTATCCTCGGATCTACGGCTTGTGTTATTTCGTGACCAATAAGTGGTTCATGGTTTAACGGTGGGACAGATCCCTCTATCACGGTTAATAAAACCACCAGATGTCGGTCAACCTTGCTGGTAACCGTACCGGTAGGTTGCCTGCGGTTGGTTTTGAAGGTTGTAAGGTCATAACGTCATGGAGCTCCAGACTCCTGGAGTTTCGAAGCCAAAATAGCTTAGCTCCTTTCGGATCTAGCGAAGGGTCCCAAGATCCTGGTCATATGGATTCCCTGACAAGTCTCGGGGTTTCACGCTCGACTCTTAGTCGTGATTTGGTTAGGGCCATGGACATGAGCCCTCAGTCACACAGATGAATGGTTTGAAGGAGGTGCCCTCCCTCTACATAGCTTGAATTCAATAACATGCGAAGGTAAATTCGAGGGGTCGAGAGGACTGAGGTGTTCCAGCGAAGTTTGCCCCGACTCTTATGTTACAAAATCAACCCTTGGGAAAATTCCCTTAAGGATTTTCCAACTAGTACATAAATCGTAAACTTATTCCTAAATTTATTTGAAGATCCATGTCTAATCGTTCTCCTGCTGCTAAGGAGAGGAAAAATAGAAAATCATTCAGAAGCAGGGGTTTACAGAAGAACAATAAGCATTTTTAATATTAATCAAACAATGCAAATCTTAGTCATAGACACAAACATTCAACCATCATTTCAATCCTAGTACACAGGGTATAAGAATACTTATCAAGAAACCAAATAGTGAATAAACTATTGAGAGGGGTTCCCTTTTCCACCCAACCATAGGCACAACCACTCCTGGACGGATTTACCCTTGCCCACCCCCCAACTAGATCATGATGCACTGAGAGAGACTTTTCCTTCTCGTTCAACAACAACCAAGGACAAAGATCACTCTCCTCTTCCCACATGAATTTTGCAAATCGTTTCTCCCTCTACCAAGGAAGGGGGTCTGCGATGAGTGCTTCCTCAGTCACTCATCCTCTTACAACCCCGTTTATCAGCTTGGGCTGAAGACGTTGCCTGACAAATCCTTGTACCCAGAACAACTCATTTTTCAATTCTCTTCTGAACCAAAGAGATGACATGCTCTCCCTCTTTAGAGAATGGTCTCTAGACTCATTTCCCCCGTATTCTCCTCCTCTGCCCACAAACTTCCTTATTTTCTTGCCTTCCTCAACAAGATTGTGTGGGTCTGAATCCCCATTTCGTGGTCATGTCAGAAAGTTTTTCAGATGGGTACTCTTCCCATCTCCTCATTAACTCTTGAGGAGGACTTCCCAACTACTAGTCTGAATGGTAATTTATTTCTGGGTCAGAGGACTATTCTGGGTTTGAATAATTTAAATCCAGTAAGGTACTGGTCTGGTGGGGGTCATCTCAAACATTGTTGGTTCCCCTCACCATCTCTCTCATTCATCATGATCTACCTTGGAAAACCCCTTCAACATTTATGCAACACTATTTTTTTTTTTAATAACATAAATACATACATTACCTTTTATAACAAAAAGGTTCATCAATTTCAACATCCACACATATTCAGTGTTCCCATAGTCTTTTGGCAAGTTCTAGTTATATTTACAAGCCATGGGAAATAGGGGTGTTACAATATTGGGATATTTTTATAAATTTATCCTGCAGAAAACTATTCGGGGCACTACATTAGTGATTTCTTAGACTTGAGTTGAAAGAATTAGATTTCAAATGTATTGCCTATCAAAATTGTTTTTCAGTTTTAATGAAATTATCATTTAAATTTCTTTGAAGACCTGTCCATTTCTTCGTCTTGCAAAATTCATAGCAGATTCCAAGTTTAGTTTATCTTACAAGAAAGAAAGAATGTTTGTTGAAAGGAGACTCGAAAACCTTGTAGGCACAAATCTCTGTTGACACACTTTATCCTATCTTTTCTTTAAATGGTCTGATGTATATTTGTGTAACTATATATAAGGGTTGTACATTTATATATATAAGCTTTCTTGGAAGATCTTTCAGCTTTGCTCTTTAGCATTCACCCTTTACATTCATTGTAAAACCATACAAAGAATCTTCCAACATTTCAACCAAAGAGGAGTACCTCCTCTATAAAAACGGAGGGAGATTTATGTCCTCATGAGGTTGTTATTTGGATCTTGATCAATCTAAATATCAACAGAAGGTACTCGAGCACTTATGTAGGAATGCCCTTTGTGCCCATATCTATTCCTCCTCATGGAAGAAGAATTAAATATAACTATCCTTGAGGCAAGAAGGATGTGGTCCATATAAGGGATTAGGATTGGGAGGGAAACTTTGACACATTTTTTGTTGTTCATGGATGATGTTTTAATATTCAACTTTGGATTTTATAGAGAAGGCTCTCAACTCTAAGAGATATTACTATTATATAATAAGGCTACATGAATGGAAGTCAGTTGTCTCAAGTATGCTCTATTTACTTCATTTATGGATGAGGATCAATGCAACAAGTTTGAAATATTTTTTCCATATTAGCACATGGACCTAAATGGATAATTTCATTTTGGTGTAATAGGCGATTATCGGGGGGGAGGGGAGTTTGGTGTTAGTAAAAATAGTCATGGAAGTTGTACATGTCTATCGACACACTCTTGCTCATATTCCAAAAGGCATATGGGAAAATATTTGAAAGTTCTGCTACAATTTTCTTTGGAAAGTTAGTGGTGAATTTAAATGGACAGATTAGATCAGGTGGAAAATGTCGGTAGCCCCAAAGTATCTAGGAGTGTGGTGCTTAAAAAATATTCATCTCATTGTTCAGTCTTTGGAAACTAAGTATTTTTGGTCGGTCCTCACAAAGAAAATCCTTTAGAGCAAGATATTGGTGCAAAAATACATAGTGTCTGGATCCATAATTGACTAATAAGGAGAGAAAATAAATTAATTCATAATGTTTGCAATCAACGAAAAATCCTTGCCATGGAAGTTGTACTTATCTACTAACACACTCTTGCTCATATTCCAAAAGGCATATTGGAAAATATTTGAAAGTTCTCCTACAATTTTCACTGGTAATTTAGCAGTGAATTTAAGGGGACACATTGGGTCAGGTGGAAAACGTTAGCATCCCAAAAGGATCTAGGGTGTGGTGCTTAAAAAATATTCATCTATTTGGTCATTCTTTAGCAGCTAAGTCTTTGTGGTTGGAAAAACGTGTTGCTAAACCCTAATCTTTCCATGCCTCCCAGTTCACCCTCATGGCTTCGACCTTTGGCAGGGGCGTCGTCACCTCCCCCCAATAGATATCACTGCATTTTTTGCCCTTGTAGCCTCGCTTTCAAAGGCTTCAAAGCAACAATAGACATATAAGTTTGTCAAGAAAATTGACAAGATCCCAATAGTTCCGGTGCAAAGGGATTCCAAGAATCTCGCACTTAGACTTGCAAAGAATGGCATGATTGGGTAGTTCACAAGTATTTGGTTGTCTCCTAAATCCATGGCTCTCTGGATCAAAAAAAACTGGAGACCTCTCATCAAAGGTCAGCTCACTCATGCCTTTTATGGTAAGGGCTTCTTTACTTTCTTATTTCAAGAAAAATAAGATAGGGATCTGATTTTTAGAAGTGGTCCTTACTTCATGGGGTCAAGAGGTCTGTATCTAAATCATTTGACCCCTGATTTTTTTCCCATAGAATGAAATTCCCTCAGTAATTCTTGTCTAGGTGTGATTGCCATATCTCCCTCTTCATTGTTGGAATGATGAAACCATTAGGAGCATTGGAAATACCCTAGGTAAATATATAGACCGAGCAAAACCAAAAGAGGGCTTCTAGGCCTGTGCTAGGATTTGTGTAGAAGTCAATATCGAAAAGGGTCTCCCGGAAGTAATAAATCTTACTTTGGATAACTGAACATACCTTCAGAAGGTGGATTATGAGTAGTTTACATTCAAATTCAAGGCATGCCATGAATACAAGAATTTTGCTAAGAAATTCCCAAAGGATGTCCCAGAATCCAACCTCGTAGAACCAAAAGAAAAATGGCATCAACCTAAGAGGAAAAGACAAGCCATGAAACAAGGAAATCAATAGAACGAGGAAAAAACCCAGTCTTCTCATGGAACTCCAACTAGTCCAAATCCCTCTACCTCTAACCATCCTTGGAGCTCTAATCCACCGGTGTCTCAGAATAAATATGAAGCACTCTCAAATCCAAAAGAGGAGGAGGAACATCCAACAAATCTAGAACTCTATGTGGTAGAACAAGTGATTCCATCTCCAAAATAGGTTGCTTCTACAGTGCCGAGATTTGTTGGATTTGTAATCAATGATCTGCATGGATCTATAACCGATTTTGGGCTCCATGTATTTAGGGTTTTGCCTACTGTAAAGCCTATAAATAGGCGTGGTGTAAGGTCGTAAAGGCTAATCTTGAATATTTAGATGATGAATGGCTAATCGCCAAGAGTCTTTAATTTAGAGGTTGTTGGTCATGCAGATGTAAGCCAGATTGGCTACAAGGTTGTTCTTGCACATAAAAGAGGTTATGATGTCGATTGTGTCTTAGGTGTGGACCAAGGTTAGACATGTAACCTTTTATTTAGATTGAATAAGACAATAAGAGAGAAAAACGCTCAAGGAATGTTGGTTTTCTCGGTTTGAGTTTCCAAGGTAAAATATCCGTGTACTATGGGATTGCTTTGTCATTTACGTTCTTGATTAAATTATTCTTCTCTTCTGCTAGGTTTAGTGTGGAAGTGTATCTCATTTCCTGACAAGTGGTATCAGAGCAAAGTTAAGCTCTAACAAGTGGTATCAGAGTTGTGTTAAGCTTTGATGGTTGTATCAGATCTTGGTTTACCAATCTTGAATCTCAGAGTTAAACCCTAGGTACAATAAGAGTTGTAAGTCATAAATTGTGTTAAAGATCATGGTAAAGAATGGTGAGCAGTGCAAGAGTAGAGATAGAAAAATTCAATGGCTAGAATTATGAGTTTTGGAAGCTTAAAATGGAAGAGCTTCTTGTAGATTGAGAACAATGGAAAATGGTCTGTCTAGGTACCCAGCCGATAGGCATGTCGACGGAAGAATGAGAGAAACTTGAAAGAAGAGAAAGAAGTACGATTCAACTTTGTCTTGCAGATTCTGTATTGCTAAATGTCTCAGGTGAAGATTCAACCAAGAAACTGTGGGACAATCTAGGAAGCTTATACCAGTTGAAATCTCTGGTAAATAAGTTGCTTCTTAGAAATAAATTATGTCTTCTAAGAATGAGTGATGGCATTTGGGTGACTGAGCGTTTAAATGTGTTTAATACCATTTTAAGCCAGTTATCGTTTGTGGATATTAAAATCACTAAGGAGGAGAAGTGTATAATCCTTTTATGTTCTTTGTGAGACTCCTGGGATAGCTTAGTCATGGCTATAGGGAGTAATACAACCACACTAGTGCTAGAAGACGTGGTTTCTTCTCTACTTTTAGAAGAAATGAGAAGAAAGAACATGGAAGTGTAAGTTTTAAACCTGTGAAGTAAAGCAATGCATATAGATTCTTAAGCAAAATAGAATTTAATCAATGCCTCATACACAAAGTACACAGAGATTTTATACCAGAAACCTTCAACCATGAAAACCTTTCTTATATTAATTATATTGAATTTCACCATTAACCATACAATATATACAATGTTTTTAGGTATTCTGTAGATACCAAAACCCTAATCCCTTCATCCAGGATTAATTTAAAAAACCGCTAAAAATAGAAAAAACTGCCCCCCAAAAAAATTTTGGGGCGCTGCCCCGAACGCTGCACGTAACCAAGGGGGGCATACCTGCCCCCCCCCCGAGGACCCCCCTAGGAAAGCGCCCGACGCACACGACACAAAGGAAACTACTAGAGGGATCGTCATATGCAGTTATCGAACCTAACGCGCCCACACACACACATGCAAAGAATATAACATATACCCAACATTCTCCCACTTGTTTTTTTCTTTGCATCCAGGGGTCCATGGGATTATATAGTCAACAATCCAAGGAAACAATGCCCATTGTTACTCTACACCAGGAGAAATTTTCCGTGCTCACAGACTTTGTCAATGAATCTGCAACATTCTTCAAAGTGTCAACCTTTTCCAGCAACACCTTCTTTTCCTCAACCATGTCTCTCACAAAGTGATACTGAACAACAATATGCTTTGTCTTCGAATGATAAGCTGGGTTCCTTGCCAGGAAGATTGCACTCTGACTGTCACAATCTAATCTCACTGCTTGTTGTACCAACCCAATACCTGAACACAATCTTTGCAACCATACTGCTTCCTTGCTTGCATGAGTGGCTGCCATGTATTCAGCTTCTGTAGTTGAGAGTGCCACTACAGCCTATCTTTTTCTCATCTAGTTGATTGCTCCTCAAAATAGGTTAAACACATACCCACTTGTAGATATTCTGCGATCCAGATCTCTAGCCCAGTCTGCATAAACAAAGCCATGTATGTCCACCACTCTGTCCAATCCTAGTCTTCCTTGGTAGCACAATCCATAACTGGTAGTGCCACGAAGATACCCGAAGACCCTCTTTACTGATGTCCAACGCTCCTTCCCTGGTTTTGACATATACTTGCTCAAAACTCCCATTGCATGTGCAATGTATGGTCTAGTACAGACCATTGCATACATCAAACTGCCAACTGCACTGGCATACGGAACATGAGACATGTCCTCTCTTCTTCCTGTGTCTTGGGACATTGATTTGCAGATAACTTTACACCTATAGGAATAGGAACCATGACCGGTTTACTTCCATGCATATTAAACCTATGCAATATCATCTCAACATATTTTCTCTAATTCAACCAGAGTTTTATGTTTGCACGATCTCTTTTAATCTCCATTCCCAGAATGAAGTTAGCAGCACTGAGATCCTTCATGTCAAATTTGGAGGATAGCTGCGATTTCACCTCCTTGATAACATCCATGTTATTTCCTACCAATAACATGTCATCAACA
>SNQJ01S0000265.1:267273-281754 GCA_010110895.2 Picea sitchensis
GGGAATCTTACTCGATTCTGTTTACCATATATGCAATGTTCACAGAAATCAAAATCCAGAGTGCAATTAGCCATACCTTCAACCATACCTTTATCGTGTAGTGTTCAAAGGCCCTTTTCTCCAATATGCCCTAGTCTTTGATGCCACAGCATGGTCTTCTTTTCTGGGATAGTATTGATCTTGTCTCCTTCATTTCTCTTCTTAGGGACAACAAAACTATTGCACCCATTAGTATAAGTCCTTCCCAACAACTTGTACAGAGTTCCACACCGAACTCCCCTCATCAACACCATTGCTCCTCATACCATCTTGCAAGTGTTCTTTCCAAATACAGTATTCACTCCTGCATCATCCAAATTGCTTACAGATATTAGGCTCTTGGCTAGTTTTGGAATTTGAAGAACCCCAGGGAGTGTTCTAATCCTTCCATCTTTTAGCAACAACTTAACCCTTCCACGTCCCATGATTTTTGTTGTCGAGTCATCTCCTAGGAATACATCACCACCATTATATTTTTCATATTCAGAGAACCACTCCCTGTGAGGAGTCATGTGGTATGATGCACCTGAGTCGATCAACCATACATCATGGTCTGCATGTGTACCTGTAGATGCCAGGTAAACTTCACCTCCTTCTTCAGTGGAGGTTTTCGTCTCTATGGAAGAGCTACTATCAGATCCCCTTGGTTTTTCAACCTTCTTAGACTTGAAATCTTAAATATAATGCCCTGTTTTACCACACTTCCGGCATTTCCTCAAATATTTTCCTGGAGACTTAGATCTACCTGTAGATTTAGATCTCCCCCTCGAAGACATACCATGATTCCTGTCTTGGGTATGACCTCTTACAAATAAAGCATCTGTGCTATGACCATCCATGCTTTTCCACCTCATCTCTTCAGATAACAAGGATGAAACTACATCCTCATACTTCAATGTAGATTGAGTGGTACTAGCAATTGCTACAACCAGATTATCCCAAGAGTCTGGCAAAGAACATAACGAAGTAATACACTTATCTTCTTCTGCTATTGTAATATTAATAGAGACAAGTTGACTTACCAGAGTATTAAAGGCATTTAGATGTTCTGTCACAGAATCTCCATCTTCCATCCTAAGATGATACAACTTCTTTCGAAGAAACAACTTGTTTACCAGAAACTTTGATTGATACAAATTCCCCAACTTATCCCATAGTTCCTTGGCTATAGATTCTCTCGAGACATTCAACAACATCGAATCTTCCATGCAGAGTCGAATAGTACTCCTTGCTCTTCTGTCCAACTTCTCTCAATCTTCCTTCGACATACCAGTAGGTGGTGTACTGGTAGTTTGTGTGCCAGTAGGTTGTGTACTAGTAGCCTGTGTGCTAGTAGACGGTGTACCACTAGGCTGTGTACCAGGATCCACAACGATCCATTGTTCTTTGTCTACAAGAAGGTCCTCCATCTTCAACTTCCATAGCTCAAAGTTTTTACCGTTGAACTTCTCTATCTCGATTCTAGAAGAGTTTGCCATTCCTCTTTCTGCACTCAAATCACCATTGCAAAATCTCCCACTAAACCTAGGTTTATCACAGACCCAAGATAAACTTGATCTATCAAGATCGAGCCAAACCCTCAACAACAAAGGCATCCCTCTGAAGACAAAAATGAGCTCTAATACCACATGTAAGTTTTAAACCTGTGAAGTAAAGCAATGCATATAGATTCTTAAGAAAAACATAATTTAATCAATGGCTCATACACAAAGTACACATAGATTTTATACCGGAAACATTCAACCAGGAAAACCTTTCTTATATTCATTATATCAAATTTCACCATTCACCATACAATATATACAATGTTTTTAGGTATTCCGTAGATACCAAAACCCTAATCCCTTAATCTAGGATTAATTTAGAAAACTGCTAAAAATAGCAAAAACTGCCCCAAAAAAAAAATTCGAGGCACTGCCCCGAACACTGTGCGTAACCAAGGGGGGCATACCTGCCCCCCCCTAGGAAAGCGTCTGGCGCACACGACACAAAGGGAACTACTAGAGGGATTGTCAGACGTAGTTGTCAAACCTGACGCACCCACACACACACATGCAAAGAATATAACATATACCCAACAGGAAGGATCGACCAAAGATGCTTTAGTGGTGAGAGGTTGACTGATTGAAAGAGATAAAGGAAAATTATCCGGTAGAAATTCTAAGTCAAAGGGTAGATATAAATCCCTAGTTCAGTCGACAAGAAGATGCAAGAAATGTGGTAAATCTGGGCATTACAAAAAGGACTGTAAGTCAAGGGCGATGGAAGTCAGTACGAGATCCGACGAGAAGCAGTGGATTGAGAGAAAGACGACCTCAGATAAGGGAGGTGATGTGTACCCGGTGTCGACCAATACACAGTTGGATCAAGGTGTTTGATTGATCGATTCAGGAGCATCATATCATATGACACCACATAGAGAATAGTTTTGCGAGTATGAAAGATATGATGGAGGTGATGTATTCTTGGGGGACGACTCGACAACCAAAATTGTCAGACGAGGGAGAGTTCAATTGATACTGTAGGATGGGAGGAAAATAACCCTTCCAAGTATGCTACACATTCCGGGTTTGGCAAGAAAACTGACATTTTTCGGTAAGATGAGTGATGATGGAGTGCACACTATGTTTCATAAGGATTCATGCAAGATGGTCAGAGGTGCGATGGTCTTAATGAAAGGAATTCGAATTGGAACCCTATACAAATTGTTATGGAATGTCGACTTGACTGGATGCAACAACATCGTTTCTCCTGAAGTCAACTCGACTTTGACACAACTCGACCAGACTCGGGCTGAGTTGGTACAAACCAACTCAATAAGACATGATAAAATCGATCTGACCATGCTATGGCACGAGAGGATGGGACACATTGGAGAAAAAAGACTTCGAGCTATGCAGAGCAAAGGTATGGTCAAATTTTTTCCTAAATGTGGTTTAGAAGTCGACTTTTGTGAACATTTCATATATGGAAAACAAAGTTGGGTGGGGTTCCCATCTGGTGCGACAAGGGAAAATGGGATTCTAGAATTGGTGCATAGTGATGTGTTTGGCCTGGTTATAGTGATTTCATTTGATGGTTCCCTGTATTATGTCTCCTTCATGGATTATTTTTCCAAGAAGACATGGATATATTTTCTGAGGAATAAATAGGTTTTCGAGAAATTTAAAGAGTTTAAAGCTCTTGTAGAAAACCAGACAGATAAGAATATTAAGGTGTTGAGAATTGACAACGATGGTGAATTCTGTGGAAAACAATTTGATCCGTTCTGTAAGAAGTGTGGCATAGCACACCAAAATACCACACCATATATCCCACAACAAAATGGAGTTGGTGAGAGAATGAAGAGAACGTTGATGGACAAGGCAAGAAGCATGCTCAATAGTGTTGGGCTTGCACAAGAATTTTGGGTGGAGGAAGTCAACACTCAAATATATCTGGTGAATATGTCTCCTTCACCGATGTTAGTCAACACGACTCCACATGAGGTATGGTCGGGTTAGAAGCCTTCGATTTCACATCTCAAAGTATTTGGTTGTGATGCATCTGTGCATGTTCCCAAGGAAAAGAGGAGAAAGATGGACAAGAAATAAATCAAATGTATTTTCATTGGGTACAAGGAAGGAATGAAAGGATATAAGCCCTGGGTTCCTACATCAAGGAGAACAATGCACAGTCGAGATGTGGTCTTCAGAGAAGTTGGAGGTAAGTCTGAGCCTGAAGAAATTGTTCAGATCGAGAATAATCCTAAGATGGTGTGGTTTGAATTGAGGAACGAAGAAGATGATTCAGATGAGTCGACTGAATCAAAGGAAGAGGTGGAACAACAAACTCTGGTAGTAAGGAGTTCATAAAGAGTAAGAAAACCAATCGAAAGGTTTAGTCCACCCGACTTACGTTCCACATTCATGTTAACTACCATTGACGATGAGCCCAAGTTGGTCGGTGAGGCAGTCGACTCAGAAGAGGGTAAACCTTGGAAGGACGCCATGGTCGAAGAGATGGAATCCATGCACAAGAATGAGACATGGGATCTAGTCAAGTTGCCTAGTGGAAGAAAGCCCGTCGGTAGAAAATGGGTATTCAAAAAGAATATGAATGTCACGGGACAAGTCAAGAAGTTCAAAGCTCGAGTGGTAGCTAAAGGATATTCCCAAGTCGAGGGAGTCAACTTCGGTGAGATTTTTTCCCATGTTGCAAAATTAAATTCCATTAGAGTACTAATGTCTCTAGCTGCAACATTCAATATGGAAATAGAATAGATGGATGTGAAGACATCGTTCCTACATGGGGACCTGGAAGAGGAAATCTACATGAAATAGCTTGAAGGATTTGTAGTAAAGGGCAAGAAAGATTTGGTGTGCAAACTGAAAAGATCCCTTTATGGTCTAAATCAATCACCAAAGATGTGGTATCAGAAGTCCGACACATAAACCCTTAGTTTGGGATTTGTGAGAAGCAAAGATGATCACTGCATATATTCCAAGGAATAAGATGGGTGTTTCATATATGTAGCTTTGTATGTTGATGGCATGTTGTTGATTGGAAACAACATGGATGCAATAAAGGAGGTGAAGAAGCAACTATCCTCCAAGTTCGACATGAAGGATCTCAATGCAACTAACTTCATTCTGGGAATGGAGATTAAGAGAGATCAAGCCGCCATAAAACTTTGGTTGAATCAGATGAAGTATATCGATACAATTCTGAAGCGTTTCAACATGCAAGAGTGCAAATCGGTGAAGGTGCCAATTCTTGTGGGAGCAAGGCTAACTGTTGAACAATGTCCAAAGACACATGAATAAATAGAGGACATGGCACATGTTCCCTATGCAAGTGTTGTCGGTAGTCTAATGTATGCTATGGTATACATTCGACTAGACATTGCTCATGCAGTGGAAGTGTTTATAAGGTACACGTCGACAGCTGGGAAGGAGCAATGGACAACTGTCAATAGAGTATTCAGGTATTTGTGTGGCATGAAGGACTATGCTATATGCTACCAAGGAAAACCTGAAGGTGATAGTGGTATATTAACTGTGCATGGCTTTGTCGATGCCGAATGGGATAGAGATCTGGGTCAATGGAGGTCGACCAACAAATATGTCTTCAAGATGTTCGGTGGAGCAATAAGCTAGATGAGTAAGTGACAGGTGGTCATAGCCTTGTCAACAATAGAAGTTGAATACATGGAAACCACTAATGGAAGAAAAGAAGCAGTATGGATGCAAAGGTTGTGTTCAGGAATCAAGTTTGAGAAGAAAACTATGAAGATAAGTTGCGACAGTCAAAGTGCAATATTCTGGCAAAGAACCTTGCTTATCATTTGAAGACTAAGAACATTGATGTACAATTCCATTTTGTAAGAGATATGGTGGAAAGTAACAAGGTGCTGCTCGAGAAAGTAGACACATTTGAAAATATAGCAGACTCGTTGACCAAGTCTGTGAGTGTTGTGAAGTTCTTTTGGTGCAGAGAGGCAATGGGAATTGCTGGCCTGGGTCTGTGAACGAAAGTTTAGGAATCTCCTGATTTTAGAAAAGAAGACAATAGGTGGGAGAATGTCGGGTTTTTATATTCTTTGCAGTGAAAGTCTAGTCGAGGTGGATCGACTGACGGTTGAAGTTGAGGTAGATCGACAACATGTCAATGGTCGAGGTAGATGGACAACAAGTCAAAGGTTGAAGTTAGTTGACTAGGTAAAGTCGAAGTCGAAGGTCGAGGCAGTTCGACATGGTAAAGGAATCGTCAACAAGTCGAAGAGGTCAACAAACAAGAGGTCGATAGGCGGGCATGTGGCGACCGACTAAAGACCAAATGAAGGTCAACTGGTAATTTGACTTGGAGTTGACTGTAATAGAATGCTGATAATCATGAGACTTGTAGTCAATGATATGCATGGATCTGTAACCTTTTTTGGGTGCCATGTCTTTAAGAATTTTCCTGCTGTAAATCCTATAAAGAGGTGTGTTGTAAGGCTGTAAAGGCTAATCTTGAATCTTTAGATGATGAATGGCTAATCGCCAAGAGTTTGTAATTTAGAGGTTGTTGGTCATGCAGATGTAAGCCAGATTGGCTATAGAGTTTTTCTTGCACATGCAAGAGGGTATGATGTCGATTGTGTCTTAGGTGTGGACCAAGGTTAAACATATAACCTTTTATTCAAATTGAATAAGACAACAAGAGAGCAAAATACTCAAGGAATGATGGTTTTCCCGGTTTGGGTTTTCACCTTAAAGTATCCATGTAATGTGGGATTGCTTTTTCATTTACATTCTTAATTAAATTCTTCCTATCTTCAGCTAGGTTTAATGTGGAAGTGTATCTCATTTCCTAACAATTATGAAAATTTATATAAGGAGGACCACAATTTCAACCTTGACTCTTTTGAGAGCATGTTGGAAGACATTCCCCCTCTGATCCTTCCCGCTAACAATGTTCAGTTATGTAAACCCATTTCAAAAAAAGAGGTATGGGGGATGGTCAAGCATATGAACCCTGACAAAGTGCTTGGGCTGGACGGATTCTCGGCCCACTTCTATAAAAAATGTTGGTTCATCATAAAAATAGATCTCCTAAGAATGGTGCAATTTGTTCAAAACTCGGCTAAAATTGGGGGAAACATCGACTCCAACTTCTTGGCCCTTTTCCCTAAAGAGCTTAACCCCACCTCCTTTACTAGATTCCACCCTATATCATCTCTCCCAGTCAATGTGGATTTGTGGAAAAAAGAAAAATGGTGGATAATATTCTACTAGTCCAAGAGGTTATTCATTCAAGTCAACAAAGAGGGGAGCAATGAATGGCCATTAAAATTGATATGGACAATGCATTTGATAGATTTAGACACAACTTCCTTTTGGCGGTGCTCTCTAGATCTGGTTTTAACAAATTCTTTCTTTCATGGCTAGCCACTTGTATTCATTGCCCCTGGATGCCCCCCTTGGTAAATGGAAAGCCAACCTCTTTCTTCAAAATCACTTGTGGTCTGAGGTAGGGCTTCCCCCTCTTCCCCATCCTCTATATCCTCATGACTGAAGAACTCAACAAAAGACTTGATAAAGAAATAAGAGAAAAAATTATCCACGGTATCAAAATTGTTCAAGGAGTCAAGAGAATCAACAATTCTCAGTTCGTTGATGACACCATACTCTTGGGAGGCACTTATTCAATTATAGCCAATCGATTTAAAAATGATATGGATGATTATACATCAACTTCAGGGGCCCTCATCAATGCAGGGAAAAGCCAAATATATGCATGGAATACTAACTCTAGAACATTGATGTCTATTGCAAATTTGCTTAAATTTCCTTTTGTTGAGAAATGGCAAGCTTTCAAATATTTGGGCATCCGTATATGTCTTATATCCCTTCCTCCTCCCTCATGGAATCAAGTCCTAGACAAGATCAAAGCCAAGTTTCATCAATGGGGTTATTTTTGGTTGAACCCAATAGGAAGAGTGGTGCTCATTAAATCGATCCTCTTTTCCCTCCCGATCTTCCAATTCTCTTCGTTGTTGGCCCCTAATAGGATCAAATCTGCAATAGCCCAAGAACTTCGACAAGTCCTTTGGGAGGGGGGAAGATCTAAGTCTAAAAGGTTTCATCTCGTCAATTGGAACATTGTTAGAGCTATGAAGACATGTGGCAAACTAGGGATAAAAGATTCTTCTATTTCTAATATAGCTCTCGACTCCAAGATCCTATGGCGACTGGTCAGAGGGAAGAACGAATGGTGAAAGAAAGTGATCGTCCACAAATATTTTCTAGGTGAGAGGCATTGATGTTTAGACGTTGAACCAATGGTGCACGGGGGCTCTCAAATTTGAAGATTGTTAAAAGCCTCCCTTCTGCTTCAAAATCAACTCACTTGGGTTCCTGGTAATGGCAAGTGTATCCATTTTCAATATGACAACATTATGGGGCTTCCACCTCTTTGCAAAGATCCCAGCCTTCTGCCCCTCCTCTCATGACTTCAGAATCAAGGGAAATCAACCTTGTTTGATATTTCCTCTTGGAAAAAGACTTCAGGCAGATGGTTGGGTTGGGACCTTGGCACTCCTCCCCCTCTTCTTCAATCTCTCTCTCATTTTCTCATCTCTCGGATTAAAGGACGCGCACCAATTCTCTCATATTTTAAAGATACTAGAGGTCGGGGTTCACAATATTACTCAGTCAAGAAAGGATTCTATTCCTTACTTTCTCAATCTNACCCTCGACTAGTTGGAATCACATTTGGAATCGAGAAGACCTCCCAAATATAAATGTTTTTTTTTTTGGATCTTGCTCATGGGAAAGTTTTAATGGGTGAAAATCTCATCAAAATAGGGTTCCATGGACCGTTCAAGTGTGCTCTCTGCAAAGAATCTCCTGAAACAATTGTTCATGTTTTTCTGGATTGCCCTTTCTCTCTTTCTGTGTGGCAGGTAGCTCTCTAAGATTTATATACAAGAGTCAATTGGCCCTCTTCTATTGGGAAGTTGTTCAGCAGGTGGCACCCTCTCTACATGGGATCTTTCCATCAAAAACATCTCTTCCAAAGAATGCGGTTGTCTATGCCCAAATACATCTGTTGGAAAATCTATCTTGCTCGAAATAAATAAATATTTGTTGGAGAAAAATCCATCCCTTCCTCAGTGGAAAATAAGGCAATCAACTTGCTATTAGAACATATCAATCACTAGAAGAAATCTCCAAACCCTTTTCAATATCTTGATAGTAGTGAAAAGGCTTGGTTAGATCAATTCTCTCTTCTTTTCTCTGAAGTGGCATTTTCCCCACATTGTCCACAATGACAACTTCAGTTCTCCTATGTTGAGTTCCTCTAATAGAGAATCTCTCGAAATAGTCACATCCTCAGTTTTGATGGAGCTTCGAAGGGAAACCCTGGGGTGGCATGTGTGGGAGGGGTGTTGTTTAACCTAGGAGGTCATCTAGAACTCTCTTTCGCCTAAAGTATTGGCTATTCTTCAAATAACCAAGATGAAGCATATGCATTACTTTAGGGTCTTGTTTTGGTAAAAGATAAAGGAATATTTGATCTCACAGTGGTTGGATATTCAAAATTAATAATTGCTCGTGCTAGACACAAATATCTTTTGAAGAATATTCATCTTTGAGCCATCCTTAACAAAATTCAAACAAAAATGCAATCCTTTCAGGCAATTGAGGTCTTCCATGTATTACGATCCAACCTAGCCTTCAGACAACAAGAATGAATCCTTTCAGTAAATGGATCTAAACACATTGAAATAATTCCATGAGAATTTATTCTCACACAAAAGTCTTTAAATGGGGAGGCCTCTGGTCCCTTTCCCCCATGCAAAGCTTAGAGGATTTTTTTTTTCAATGGTTGATTAGGGAATTTAACAAAAGGGGGGCTCCCCCCCTTATGAAAACCCCACCTAACAACCCAACAGTCCAACCATACTTCAACAAGGGGAGGCATCATGCTACCATCTCTTTTCCATGGGAATGTGTATGCCATGCACCTCCACGAGTCCTCATTAAATATTTGGAGTTGGGTCCCATATTTTCTCCAGCCTCATCCATTCATTTCTTTGTGATGTGGGATGAACCTGGTTGACCTTTGTTCAACTGTAACCATGGCAATGATTTACAGAGGTAGAATTTTGGGGATAATGACTTAGTATGTATGTGGGAAATTAATTGCATATGGTGGTGAAGCAGTGGAGGTGACAATTCTCACCCGTGAAGATCTAATTACCCAAGACATGGCCCCATTTCTAGCTCAATTTCAATCTGGTTTTTCTGTGGAGGTCTGGGAATTCATCTATGTTCTCTCGTTTTACTTGTTGCTTCTTTGGTCCGACACATGTTCAAGGTAATGGTGTCCAAGGATTCATGTCTGTGGAATTGTAGAATGGAACAATTGGAGGCAGACTATAAAATTCAATCCTCTCCCTGCAGATCCAGTTCAATGATCTCTTTGCTCACTTACTCACAGTTCTTGAAGAATCGATCTCTTATAGGAAAACTATTCGACAGTTACAAGATGAATTTGCTGCTCTCAAAAAATAGTGGGAGGAATATTTTGATCACTCTCAACAAAATGGAATTCCAAGGAATTCAAAGGAAGCCTGCTCTCTGTCAATAGTCCCTGCCCAACTTGACTTGAACGCTCCAACTCCTAGAATTGAGTAATGGTACCAATCTAGTTCTGTCCCAAATGGATTTTTCTAAATGTTTCACTTTTGTATAAACATATTGGGTATCTTTTATATATTGTATATAGGAAAGTATGAATTTTTGTATCATGGGAAAAATGCAAAGATGATGATAGTTATAGTAGTGGCCCTTCAAAAAGGATTTTTGGATATTTTATAGGAAAATTTTGAACTTATGTACCTCTCATATGAATTTTAATGTCACTCCTTTTTAATAAAATTCTCCCCCCTCTTTCTGTTAAAAAAATGTCTTTGTGGTTGGTCCTCATAAAGAAAATCCTTTGGAGTGGGATATTGGTGCAAAAGTACATAGCCCTTGGATCCATAATTGACTAGATAAGGAGAGACAATAAATTGATTCATAATGTTTACAATAAATGGAAAGCCTTGTCTTTGGCCTTTCCAATCATAGGTTCATACCTGGCCTGGAGGGTAGGGAATGGATCTATGGTGAGGATTAGGGTTGATACTATAATGGGATGTACCAGAGTCATTTTTCTTCGTGAGGAATTTGTGGAACAATTAAGAGTGATCGGGAGACTATTTTGAACTCTATGGACAAACCTTTAGAAACAACTTTGTGGCATCAAGGCCTGCTAAATTTTACAGACCTCGGCTTAGAGGGGGACCTTGCTAGGTGTTGGGAGGTTTTTATATCAAAAATTTATAGGGATCACATCATAATTGGAGAGAATTTGGATGAATTAATTTGGGGATTAAATAAACAAGTAGGCTACTTTACTACAAAATTGGGATATTAGGCCCTCTTTGAAAATGGACGTGGGGATCTTTATTGGTGGTGGAAAGCTCTGTGGAAGGTGAAGGCACCTCCTAAATCCAAGTTTCTTATGTGGCTATCCCTGTCAGATAAGGTTATGACCTGGGACCATCTTTAGAAAATAGGTAAATTAGGACCTAGCAGGTGTAGTTTGTGTAAACTTCATGAAGAAACAAACTCTCATCTCTTTCTTCAATGCCCATATACTGTGCAAGTGTGGCATGAGGTTGAAGGAAAAATTGGTCATGCGACTTCGTGGAAAGGTTTAAGTATTGAATCTTGTTTTCATTCACGGTTTCCAACGAAGGAATTGGAAGATCTTAGAGTTGTGCCTTACCTAGTTATGTGGGGAATCTAGATTGCAAGGAACTCTTCCTTATTCGATGACAAATACATTCCAACTTTACAAGTCACGACACAAGCGATGAGCCTTCCTCCCTTTCATAAGGAGACAATCAAGCAAAAATCTATTAGAATATTAGGGAATATGCAAGTGAACAAATCTTCCCCTAGGGGTTTTTTTGATGGGGCCTGTCAAGTTCAAAATATGATTGTGGGTCTTGGGTTTACTATATTTCTTACCGAGTCACACTAATTTCAATTTAAAGCAAATATTGGCAAGGGACTAATAATACTAGAGAGTTTATGACATTATTTTACTTGCCAAAATTTTCTTTGGGCAAGGGTTTGGGGTCTTTACATGTTTTTGGAGACTCTCTTTTGGTTATTAACTGGATGACTGAGCAAGAACATGTTCAAAATATTGGACTTATGGATGTGGCATATCAATTGAAGCAGATTTTTAGAGTGTTTCAGGATATCAGTTTTGCTCATATCTTCCAGGAGCACAATCAGATTGCAGACAAACTTTCCAAAGATGGTCTGGAACTAATGGAGAGTCATTTTGTAATCACAAAATTTCTTGATGGTCAATGCTTGGGTAGTAGACAGTCAATTCTAGTTGACCAACCACAAAGAATTTTTTTATGGTATGTACCAATACCACTAGTGAAGATATCAATGTAATTATTATGCATAAAGGAAGAGTGGAGAGGTATAAGTCTAGAATAATTATCCATAAGAATAATTATCCAACTCGTGACCAAGAACTCTTAGAAATAAGGCATGGCAACAATATTTAATTAACAAGAAATTTGTATTATGATTATACCATAAAAGCTTGAGATATTTACAAACACAACCTCAATTGAATTCCAAAGAGTGGTGGTGGGTGGAGTGTCTGAGTAGCTATGACTATGAATTAATACACATAAAAGGAAAAAAAAATATAATTGGCAAATGTCTGAAGTCAAAGATGGCATACATGTGCACTTTATTAAGCTTGTTTGAGAACGATGATCGAAATTAGATCCAAGGATGACAAATGATATCAAGAGATGTCTCAATATTTTTTAAGAATTGAAAGTTGGAGTAAAAATGAAGTAAAAAATACTATGACTATCATCTAGCCAAGGATGGAATATTTCTATGGAAAAACCAAATATATGTGCCCAACCACACCTAGTTGTGGAGATTAATATGCCATGAAGATCTTGATGCCCTATATTTTAAATACCCAAGGTATCAAAATACATACCTAAGTATGAAATAGATGTATTACTAGCTAGGATTAAAGGTAGATACTATAGTATATGTGGCCCATTGTCTTGAATGCTTGCAGATAAAAATGGACCATCAACATTTGACATAGGAATGAAATAAACCGTGATGCATTTTATTCCTTGATTACCAAAGACTTCCAAGACCATTGATTCTATCATGGTGGTAGTCGATCGTTTGACTAGGATAACACATTTCATCATGGTTAAAGACTAGTCATCGGGGGTGTGACATAACTTGAATATTCATCCAATAGGTGGTACATGTTATACCAAAGGTTATTATGTCAAGTTAAGATTCAAAGTTTACTTCAAAGTTTTGGTATAGATTGTTTCGTGAATTACACATGAAGTTAAGTTTTAGTATAGCTTATCATCTAGATATTGATGGCCAAACAAAGAGAGTTAACTGGAGTTTTGAAGGCATGCCCCAAATATATGTAATTAATCAATGTAGATGTTGAGAAGACTATATTCCACTAGTGAAATTTTCCTATAACAATGGTTACCACAACTCACTTAAGAAGATTCCATTCGAAGCCCTATATGGATGGAAATGTAATTCATTGGTTAGTTGGGACAACTTGGAAGCATGGTTGAGTCAAGGGAATGACACCCTAGAAGAAAAAGAAAGTATACTGAAGCATGTGCAACAAACTTTGAAGACCATACAACTTAGACATAAGATTTATGTATATAGGAAAATATTTGAACAAAGATTTAAAGTCGGGGAGAAAATATTCTCATAGTTAAGCCAAAGAATATCTCCTTACACATGGATAAGTGGAGGAAATTGGCACATATATATTGTGGACCTTTCAATATTTTAGTATAGATTGATGTAGTTGCTTACATATTGTCCCTACCGCTACATTTGATTGTTCATAATGTTTTTCATATGTCCTCACTTAAAATATGTGCTCAATCCCAACCATGTTCTAGATTTTGATGTTATATATATGAAAAACACCGGAGAATTCCATATGGAACCCCTAATGATCATAAGCCTTAAAAAGAATCACCTACAAAGCAAATTCATTGACTTGGTCAAGGCACATTGGCAACATTACTCCAAGAAAGATGATACATGGGAGCTTGAACTAGAGATGAGAAAATTTTGCCCTTGTTTATTTGATGATATCTCAACTATGAGCACTTATCCTTTTAGGGTAGGAGTGTTCTAACACCCCATCTATGTGCATCCTACTTACTTATTAGTCCCCGCAGAAGGCGAGGACTAGCAATCAATTCATGGTTGACCACTAATTATTTTGCCTTTGACTATTCATATTTTTCTGCTTTCTAAAGTTATACATAACCAAAAGAAATAATTATTTTTTTATAATCATTAAGTTTGATNATTGGCTAACATATTCAACCTCTTATTTCCGAGATGCATTTTTACCAAAAGTTTTGTGTACGCACTCTCTCATAATGCATATGCACTTTCTGTTTGTTTTGTATCTGTAATTTTAGATAACCTAAGTTTATTCCATAATGCATATGCAATTTTTGTTTGTATTTGTAATTTTAGATAACCTAAGTTTATGAAACTCTTTCTGTGATGGCGATGCTTGACAGTCACTTATGTCATCGCTTTAATCTCTGACAAATGATTTTTCATGTTGCTTGGCTTTCATTAAAGCCACCACCTCGGCCTCCTACCCCTCACAACTTGCGGCCATGTCTACAACTCTGCGGCCATGTCTACAACTCTGCGGCCTTCTCCACCGCCTTCACAAGAGGGATTAACAATATTGGGCTCAACAATATTATTTTCAGATTACTCCGCAGGAGGAACACAGCCATACGGGAGAAAATAGTAAGTCGTTTAATCTATTTTTTTTTTGTCTCTG
>SNQJ01S0000265.1:281775-358577 GCA_010110895.2 Picea sitchensis
TGTACTCTACATCAAAAACTGAATTTGATCTATTTTTTTTTGTGTCTCTGTACTCTACATCAAAAACTGAATTTGGCTTACCAGTTAAATCTTTGTCTCAACCCACCAACCAGCCAGTGGAGATGTAATACCAATCTCCCCAAGCCCAGTGAACAAGCAAACATTTTGCAACTGTCATTGCAAATGTATAAATGTTGCCACGAGGCCTTTAGAAAAAAAATATAGTGTAACTACGAGGCCTTTAGAAAAAAAATATAGTGTCACTGGAGGGAGCGTTTTGAGCAGATATGTGCCCCTATTTCTGATGTCTGTAATTGTGGCTGCAAGTGTAACTTAAATGATGTCTGTAATTGTGGCTGCAAGTGGAACTTAAATGTTGTTACAAGGCTGCACAGTCAATCAAGACAGAATTAGAATGAAACCAGGTAATTAATTTCTCTGCATGGAGAAGTACAATGCATATATAGTAGATTCTAGAATAAAAAGTGAAGCACTATAGTCTGTAAACTGAAAGTGGGGCAAATGAAGAAAAGGCACAATGAAAGAGAGTCCCATATTTAAATTAGAATTACAGACAATAAGACATGAACATTATAAGAGAAGGGGTCGAATCCCAACACCTAGGTCTCGAACTCTTTGTTTTATTAAGAAAAAATTATGATTTACAGCGCCCTCCGGATGTATTTTTATACCGACACCAAGTTATGGTGGCAGGCCAGGTCAGATGAGGTCGGCATGACATCCCTCAGTTATCTTACATTTTGCAAATGCATAGTGTTGGAAGCTCAGCTTTGTCTGTCCATTTATGTTGTGAATCACATTTTTCCTTATTTCAATAACACAATTTTAGAATAACTGTATCCTGAAAATGCAGAAACCTTGTGTTTTTTAGAGTGTTATAGCTTGATGAAACATACTGATACACTAAAAAATGGTTGCAAAACAAACAGTCGATAGTAAGTGAAAGAGCCTTTACATGAACGAAAAACATAAAAAGATAAGCACTATAGTGTGTAAACTGAAACTGGGGGTAGCACACATGAAGAAACCAAAACAAAAATCATAGCCATCAAGCTGATGAATTCTCTAATGAAATATAGATCTTATTCTTTTTAGATTTTGTGTGATATAAGAAACCAAAACTCCTTTTTTAAACTTCCAAAGCAAACTAATAATTTCAATATCTGATGCACCAGCAGGGGAAGCATCTGGACAAGAACGACCAACCAACAGCTTTGGATGATAAAGTAGATGTATCTTGGGTTCAATCTCTAAATCTAGGGCAGCACTTTCTTCTGCTAAAGCCTTTTCCTGTTCATCTGTAGCAGACCAAGGAAGACCTACACCATTGCCAAAAGAAGGAACTGCATCTCCACCTCTTGAAGCTAAACGAGCCATTCTATCCGGGCCAATAGGTTCTTTAAAGATGTAAATCGTCCCCATCTCTGCAAAAAGAGGGCATTGACTATCTCGGCAAAAAGAGGGCATTGACTACGACGGCGTTGCAAACTAGCTATAGTAGGAGGAGGGTTTGACCCTATGCAGCAGAATGCAAGTGACTTTAAGATACAAGGAAACTCAAATGGGCAGCTCTGATATAAGCGGCCATCCAAATATAGCTTCAATTCACTTTCTGATTTCCCTAACATACTTTGCTTCTGTATGTGCTCCAAACCAATAAAATACCAACATCGTGGTTTAAATGCAAAGAAGCCTTTTTCCCTTTACCACTGCCACATTCAACCACTAAAAACTGACCATGAAAATATGCTTCCACGCATTGATTGTCTGCCGAAAGAAAACTAAAGATCCTAGGCATGTGTGACATTCCTTTCCCAACAACAGCACTTGCAGCAGTCGCAGTTGACATTGCAGAAGATTTTCTTGATTTTTCCGCAGCAACTGCAGCTATACCAGCAGTCGTTGCTGGTATAGCAGATTGTATCTTTTAAATTAAAGATACAATCTAAATTGAGTGTTTGATTCTCAAAAGTGGTCAGATGGGGTTACAAAGAGAAGCCCATACAGATCTGTTGGCACTTACATGTTCTGCTCAAGCCATGGCGTAGCTTGTATTGACAATTTTGATACCGTTTTGAAGATGCTTCATTTGACAATGCCTAGCCATGAAAAACTTTCGGATAATATTGTAGAAGACTGTTTTTCAAAGTATATAGGGTATGTTTTTCAGAGTATATAGAGTATGGTTTGGTTTTGAAACGTGTCCTAGAAAACTTCATAAGTGGAAGAAAATTTGCAAATCTTAATTCAGAAATCTCTTTAAACATAGAAATTTCAGTGCAGTTAGAAGCTATTGGTGTTGGAGCTCACTCAATATCAAATTTTTTCTTAAAATTAAAAAAAAAAAAATTTAAAAATTATATTTAATATTTTCTTTTTATTTATTTTACCACACATCTATTTATTATACTAAATATCAGTAAACTGTTTTGGAAATATGTATTATATATTAGCTTTTTGCAATTTTATAAGATTGTAGTGTAGCGTTGTTTTGATTTTAGTATTTTTGTATATTTATATTTAAATATAATATAAAAAACTTATTTAAAAACTTTTATACAAACTGAATTACCATAACTTTGTACCATATAACCATGTACCGCTTGTTTGGTGTCTACCCACAATTGGGTTTTGGCAAGCAACATTGGGAAAACTAAACCATCAATTATTTTGAATTATATTTAGTTCTTATCATAACTCATGCAAAAAACTTTTTTTTCTCGGCAAGTTGCAGTGACACTTGCACTGTTTAATCTCTCGTTTCCATGAAAGATTGAACTCTGTGTTACTTTATGCTTCTTAGAATCTGAGATTGAACTGTGTGTTACTTTATGCTTCTTAGAATCTTATTTCAGATTTGGATGTTATAATTTTTTTTCCAATACTAAAACTAAATGTTGAGGGAATTATTTATCCAATGAGATTACTCTAGATGTTGCTTAACTCGTTAAATAATAAATGATGTTATGTATTCACATTCGAATTATTATTCTGTGTATCATTTATTATTGAGATCAATGCCTCATTATGATGCTTCATGCTAATGATGGAAATATATTATATTGATTATGGTTCAATGAAATAATGTGATGTTCTTTACAAGAACCAATGATGTTCTTTACAAGAATTAATGATTTGTTGCATATTTGTAACCCCCATAACCTTGGAAAAATGCTAATAGTGTGGTGGGTGGTAATTATACCTAAAGGAAAGGACCTTTGCTAAATTAGGATAGTCAACTTAGAGGATAGAACCTTGTGAGACTTGGGAAGGGAAATATTATATAGAATACTTGAAATATGGTTTCTAAGTTGACCATCAAATATTTTTTTTTATGACTTGTGTACTTTTATCCCTAGTCCCAAATTCACTTCAAAATATTAAGGTGTGGTAAATAATTTTGGAAAGGGGACGGGCAAACCAAAAGACTTTCTTGGAAAAGAATCGTTACCGTTTAGAGGAATAGAAAAGAGGAAGACTACCTTGAGAGAGGGGGTTGCATATTTGATGGTTGTTTATCTAAGACATATGAAATTTTTATTGATCTATGACTTGTGTTAGCAATATGAAAATTGCTCCAACATTGTTTGAGTGGGAAAGATGAGGCTAGGGGTGTACCTAGCCCGATGGCGGTACTAAGGCTCAATATGGAGATTGGCATTGATTAGGGGATCAAATCCACTATTGGAGGCACTATGGTACTAGTAGCATGAGTGGAAGTGTTATTTCACACCATAACCCTAAGAGGTATGGGGGTGTTGTAAAACCAAAAGCCTCTCCACCACACAATTTCTACTTCAATTGTATTTTTGACCCATTGTTGTTATTTGTTGTGTTGAAACATACATATTATTCTAAACTTTAGACTAAAATAAGTTTAATTTTTGTTTAAATAAAAACCAAAAAAAAAATGCATTCGAATAATCATCATCGAATGAAGCCTTCTGATTAATCCAACGGTCTAAAATTCTTAAGAAATTAAGGAGCTGCCTATTTATTAATGAATCAATTTATATAAAGGTTTGCTTTCAAAATTTCGAGAGTCGGAGTTTCACGAAATACGAAGGTTCAACATTGAGCATCTTCAAAGCCCCGATTCCCGAATTCACGAAAGTATTAAATGTTAAGCTGGGTTAATTAAAGATTAAGAAAGATTAATGATAAGTAAATCTCATCGCGACTTCGTGTTTCGTAAGTCTTATTTTAAACTGTTATAAAGATCCCCAAGATCCGAAACACCAAAACTTGATTAAATGATAAGTATGATTAATTAATGTACTAAGTGAGGATTATACTCTAATTAATCTATTGCTTAATAATAACTCAGATACACTCAAATTCTGTGCTTTTCCCAAGGTATCGACCATTAATGACATTAATATCTGATTTAGGGAAATGATTCCAAATAAGATTCGATTTTAACGCCCAAATCTTTTTTATTAAAGAAATTAAACGCGTTGTCAGTGAAGGTATACGCATGGTTTAATGCGTTTAAGGTAAAATGATTTTTTAGTTCCGAATTACATTCTTGTTTTCATAGAGATGGCTTAGTGAAATAACTAGTTTTCTACATTCTCATTCTCTGTAACATGGAATAGAACTCTGAAATTTGATATCACGGATCCACGGAAAGCGCCTAAAGCAACTGGCGAAAGTTCTGGCTAGAACACAGATGTTATTTCTGATACTTCGCCTAGAAGTATAAACACAGTTAAAACCTGGACGCATGTATTCAACACTCTACAATACAAAGTGGTAAACTGCCCTGATGATTCAAGCGACAACGAGAAGGATAACTTATCTACCAAATATAAGATTATCGCTCAAGCAGAGCTGCATAAGATAGAAACAGGGCCGGGGCTTTTACCTTACACCAACATGATTGGATGGGCACCGGATCACGTAGATATCCCAACTAGAACTATATTCAACTCTCAGAAGGTAGTTGTTGGGACATTTCGACCGGAACATATACATGTGATGTATAAATTGTCTGCAACATCAAACTTCGTTTATAATGCCAGTTTTCTAGTGAATTTTAATAAGGAGGAGTGTGATCAATATGGAAAGAGTCTTTCCGATTTGATCAAGGATTGGTGTTCATGCCCTTAAAAGTTTAGAGTTGATTCTAACGACATATATTCAATCTCATCGCTAGAACCATAGTTCATGTATATAACCATAATGATATGTAGACTCTATGGAAAATATAACACAACCCATTTCTTTTTAGCATGAGTACCCATTATACACACAGTGGCGAAAGGCTATTCTTTCGACTGGGCCAAGATATTGTCGGATAGTCTGGCCAGTGAAATTACAGAATACCAAACAAAGAAAGCCAAAGGGAAACCAACTTCATTCTTCATGTCAGCTTATATTATGGATGCCATCTGTTTCATGACGCCTTTCCCGCTGATGGGCTAGAGTTGGACTTCAGATAGTGGAGAACCAATTCATGTTTATCATTCAAAACTCTGGGAAGATAAAGCAAATGATTCCTTTTATGAAATCTGTAATTAGGTAGCGGTGCCGATGCATACTGCTATTTTTGGTCACTCACCTCCTAGAATTTCAGACGCAGTTGCGGCTAACCTAGAGAAGGTGGCAGACTGGTACATCGAGGAACACTTCTCTTATATCAAAGTTTTCGGTTGTTCAGTTCCCCCGTATGCTCTACCAAAATTTATACTAGACCGACTAGTGTGTCGCGAGGTCGCACGACAAACTATACTCGGTGGGATTAGAAAAGAACTTAAAGGAGTGCAGAAAAAGGTATGGCCATCTTTTCCCTTACAGATTGATGCATTTTCTTTGTTAGATTTTGGCTATTCTAGAGTGGAGGCTGCAACTTTAGAAGAGATAAAACTGGTTAACATTGAATTCAAGAAACATGACTCGCAAAAGGTCGTGGGTAATCATATGGCCAGTTGTAATCTAACAAAATATGAACACGAGGAGTCCCCTCAGAACGAAATGTTCCGAGGGGTAAGATCTTACCAAGAAGTTCTGAGCCGAGTTCGAGCTCTACCACCTGGTGAAATGGTTGAGTTTTACAATTTCCAAAAAACACCGAAGAAGTGGTCTTCCGAAAGTATTACAAGGGGAAAACCTAAAGCCTCCTGCTACACAGCAAACAGAAAGCCAGAACCCAGAAGTCGGGAGCTCTAGCAAACAAGAAGCCCCAGAAAACCCAGATAGTTCTGAGATCTCGAATCATAAAAAGGATATCCCAGCAACAGAGGTATCCGATGACCAGTCCAAAGATCAATCATAAACATTAAAAAAGCAAGGAGAAGATAAGCCACTGTCTTCACCTGATAAATCAACTATAGATGGAGCCGAAAAATAGTTATCTACAGAAATCGACAGCCCCATTGAGGCTATCATACCATTACAGTTCACCAGAAGAAACCCTAATGCAGAGGTAATATTCATAGGGGATCTCACACCTATCCCTATTGAAGAAATACCTCCTACCGATTTCTTTTTCAGTAAGAAAAGGAAAGCTGTGGTAAAGAAAGAAATGCACCAGAAAGAGGGTGCAATGGTAAAAAAGAACATAGTATTATTGGATGGACAAAATTTGGAAGATGAAGACTTTGCTACAGAGGTAGCAGGCTGTTTGGGAGCTTTTGCAACAACTAACCTATTCTTAGTTGATAATATGAAATAAAGGCTGAAGCAGAGAAATCAGATGATAAGTCAGTTGCGAGATCAAATAAGGAATACAGAGAAGAATATCAGAGATGAGGTCAATAAAGGACTTGAAAAGGCTAGAGCTGCTGATAGACAAGAAATCCAACTACTCAAGTCCAGTATTGTCCAGCAGGATGAGTTGGTTAAACAAATACAAAACAAGGTAAGTTCCACTGAGAAAATGGTTATGGATATAGCAATGTTCCAAGCTCAAGCATCATAAGTGCTAAAGAAACTGGAAATAGCACAACAAATCTTTTTGGCTAAGGTAGAGATCATCCAAAATCATTTTCTGGAAGTAAATCAATCATTAGATAATATCCGTTTCAAAGAAGGAGAGGCTACTGCAACCCGGACCACCTTTCAAAAAGTGGTCGTGTCATCGGCTAGAGAAGAAGTACCCGTAGCTCCCAGATTGACTGTTGCAGAACAAATCAGACGTGATATAATATTGAAGGCATGGGAGTCCAATATAGCCGAGAGTAAAAGAATGACCAAAGAAATAAAAGAGGATTGTGAAGAGGTTTTTGATTTGCTAAATAAAGAATCACTAGGCATTTGAAAGGATGATTGTTTTGAGATACTAGGACAAATCAACATTGTAAAACATCAACTTGACATCAAAGAGAGCTTAAAGGAAGCTCAGATTGAAATTTCACAGCTAAAGCAGGTTGGCATCGCTCAAATAGATAGATGGTTGGTAAAGCCAAATTTACAGTTATAGTCAATGACTTCTAAAGATAAAAACATAGAACACAGGTTGCCACAATTACAAAAGAAGTTGTATCTTTTTGAGGTAAAAGATGTGACAAAACCTTCTAGACTATTAGTACAATTTCTAAGCAGGTGTGTCAAATGTCTCAAGCAAGGTGAAGGAATTACTTCAAAGAATCAATGAAGTAACATATGTATACCTGTTCTGCTGGTATGAGAAAGAAATAGAAAATAACCAAGTCTAACGGTACAAGTTTTCATTTTGTAACTGTTATTAGCTAGGAATAACGAGAATTCCAACCGCCTAGGGTTGAGAACCCCTTGTATAAATATATTTTCAAATGACTAAAAGAAGGGTTTTTTTTGCCGATTGTAATAGAGAAATCTTTCCTTTTCGAGAATTAATACAAGTACAGACCATAGACTCCATATTTCGTCACTCTTGAGTAATGTGTTCTTCTGTTCCTTCATATTTCATCATCTTTATTCATACGTCTTTGATGAATGCCTAATCACAACTTAGTACAACTTCTACTGGGGTTCTATGTTTCATTTAGTTATCTGATTGCTTACATATTTTCCTCTGTGTTTGCTACTAGCAAATATAAGACCCGAGAGATAGTTAGATTGCTACATTTTATGCTTCATTAAAGGTTTCTCATCTATTTTCTTCTTCTGTAGCAGACTTAGATTCTTCTGTGATTAACGCCTTGCTTTGTTTAACAACTTTATGTTTTTCTCTCATCACATTCATTATTTTCAAATTTAACTCAGATACGAAAGACGACCTCTGAGTTGTTATACCATTAATTCAATTTTAGGAACTTTTCTCATATAATTGAAAGTAGAAAAAACAAATATTAAAAAACAACATATCCTTTGATTATTTATTTTCTCCATGACTGTACCTGTTGCAAGGCAGCCCAATATTGAGCCCGGTCTTAATGATCAAACCAACATTGCTTTAACCTTGTTTAATACCATCCTAGAAACCGCTAATACCCGAGTTGAGCTTGAACGCTCATGGGCAGTGATTGAACAGGACATAAGCGTTTGCGAACGTTGGGAAGCTAGGCAAAGACAACTTCAGAATCTGCCATAGCTTCATTTTCTTAAAAGTATTGATCTTCTTGTCAACACTAAAACCTTATTTATTTCTGGATGCCTTGACATTATACTTTGAAGCCTTAATTATAAACTCAGGAACAACATGTTGGGTAGAGTGTGTTGATTTATGTAGAATATTTAAGGAGGGTTGGTCTATATTCTCATTGAGATTAATCCCTGCATTAGGGGCATTACCTGGTTTCATGTGTTGCATTTGTTGAGTGGAAAATTGACCCTTGAGCATGCTTTCTCTCATATTAATAGTTCGACATTGGAGCATTGGTTTGCACCATTACTTAGTCTTCATTAAGGTATGGAAGTTCAAGTATGTGATAAAGTCGCCACTAATTGCATTTTATTTTGATTTTTGAACTACTTTTAATGTCTTGGAGAAAATTTTCATCAAGCAACAACCCTCCCAAATGGTACATGCTAGGTTGGGTTGTTACAAAGTGATATTATAATTTTCAGTTTTTCATAACTCATTGCCTCTTAAGAGTAGATGCCTTCAGAAGTTATATGAAGTGTAATGTATGTTAACGTCAATTGTGAAGAAGAACCCAATACAACTCAATAGGTTACAATCATTAAGGGTTCTAATTTATTAACATTTAATTATAAACTCGGGAACAACATGTTGGGTAGAGTGTGTTGATTTATGTAGAATATTTAAGGAGGGTTGGTCTATATTCTCATTGAGATTAATCCCTGCATTAGGGGCATTACCTGGTTTCATGTGTTGCATTTGTTGAGTGGAAAATTGACCCTTGAGCATGCTTTCTCTCATATTAATAGTTCGACATTGGAGCATTGGTTTGCACCATTACTTAGTCTTCATTAAGGTATGGAAGTTCAAGTATGTGATAAAGTCGCCACTAATTGCATTTTATTTTGATTTTTGAACTACTTTTAATGTCTTGGAGAAAATTTTCATCAAGCAACAACCCTCCCAAATGGTACATGCTAGGTTGGGTTGTTACAAAGTGATATTATAATTTTCAGTTTTTCATAACTCATTGCCTCTTAAGAGTAGATGCCTTCAGAAGTTATATGAAGTGTAATGTATGTTAACGTCAATTGTGAAGAAGAACCCAATACAACTCAATAGGTTACAATCATTAAGGGTTCTAACGATAATATTTATATATATATATATATATATATATATATATATATATATATATATATATATATATATTTTGGATTGTTTCCTCTGCTTCGTTTCATTTTTTTTTTTAATTTAGTGATGGAGGACAAGTTAGATTAGCTGCAGGAAAGTGTTTATTCTCAATCCTTAAATTTAGACTGGTTATGATTGCCTTTTCGTTCCTTTTAATTATTGTTGTAGTAATATGCATTCATGATTAGATATAAGTAGAATAAGTTTGAATCCTTTAAACCATGCCAAAATTCTTCCTTGCAAGATTTATTATTTTTTTCAAATATAAAATAGATAAATTGTATTGTGTAAAAAAAAAAAATCATGTTGTAAACTCTAATCATAAGTTAGTTACTTATTACCTTTCAATTTCAAAACATTAATAATTTTTTTTTTTTAATTCTTCTTTTTGTCGATCAATGAAAGAAACTGAGAAAACACCATTAATCCAACCTATATAGAACCTTATGCATCTTTACCTAAATGCTTTTTCCCCTTAAACTTATTGTTCATTTACATCAAGCAAAGAAGAACTGTAACATTTAATTTCAACTCTAGAAACAATCTTAGATGGGAACAAAAACATGCATAACAAATTACAACTCAATTTTAACTAAAAAAATTGTTGATAAGTAGAACTAATAGGTATCATCTCGGCAAGCATCCTAGAAAAAACAACCTCTTACATTGGAATCATAAATGTATACACCCTAGAATTGTTAAACCCTAGGATTTTGTTTTTTGGTGGACCATTAAAACTTTTTCAACAATGAAGGACACATGTTGTGAATCGAACCTCATGTCATTTTTTGAAAAAAAGGTACATATTCCACCATAGAAAAAACAAATTCTATCTCATTGCATAAACTTGGGCATCAAAACAATCTTAAATCAAGAATAAATTCAATAGTTCTTTATCAAAATATTTACAATATTTGTTCCATAGTAACCTTGGACAATCCATGGAGTAGAAACGAACCCTCCAACCCATCAAGCAACCTAAAGTTACCCTAGCAACTACCCATGCCAAAAATGGAAGACTCCAAGTTGAGAGACGTAAGCATGCAGTGACACCAAGCCAAGTTGAGCCTCTAAAACCCTTCCATCACAAAGCCACCACCTCATAAGCCCTACAATAAGAGGCAGGAGGATAAACATAACCAATAAATGCAGCAGGAAGGTCACTTTTCAAATTGAGCCAAGGAGGAGAATATTCATGCAATGTCAAACCCTTCCAAGCCACAAAGAAGCCAAGACACCAAGACATCACAAACCCATGCAATATGTACAATCATGGAGCCAAGTGTAAAATTCAACTGGAGAGAAAACTTGGTCACATTTTCCAATCCTAATGGAAGTCATGGATTGACGGAAGAACCCTGAGCACAAACTAGAGATAAACCCAAAATTAACAACACCAAAAGGTAAAGTTTCACGTGGAATCACAAACATAACCATAAAAAAATTGTCGAGGTCATGCCACGCAGGCTATCACCATGAAAATCAGTCCATGCAAGAACCACAAGTGATGGAACCAATTGATGAATACAGCATCACAATTGCACATACCCAACAAGGAAACCCTAGCTCAACCACCAAAAACCTAGAACCATTACAAGGAAAGGACAATAAGCCAAGTTTGCCAATGTTCAATCTTTCACCAACAATTTCTTTAAATTGAGTGGATAGACCTAAAACCTTAACCAAAGTTTGAGCATTTGCAAGTTATTGTCACAACATTGGTGGAATGGTACACATATACCTTGTGCATACATGAATTCATTACCCCTACTCATATGTGTGTGTGTGTGTGTGTGTCAATTGGGTTTAGCTCAGGTGGTTGGAAGGAATGATTGTTATCCTTCCCACCCAAGTTCAATTGTCGAAAGTGACATGTTGAGCTCTTAACAAGTATATTCTTGCAATGGCTTCGATCCCTGTTGTTGACCAACCTTGTGCCCTAAATATTCTAGAGTTTACCTTGGATACCATCCTTGAAATAAGGATAAGTAATTGGGGCTTTTCCACACACACACACAAACATATATAGAGAGAGACTTGGTATGGTGTTGGAGTAAATATATGGTTGGTACAAAGTTTAAACCTTGTACTTAATACGATCTAGGTAGGTATACCATGCAAATATTAATTTATTTTATTTAATGAAATAAAATATTGTAACATAGTATTAGCTACGTAAATTAAATATTTTTGTGATGTATTATTCATAAATAAAGTATTTTAGATCATTTTGAGTTTATATATATATATATATATATATAAGTCGGTGCTCTTAAAAGAGATTGACCGATTGCTACTTTTCTTACACATTCCTTAAATTCACTCCCTCCAAATATGATCGCTCAGAAATAACATATACAAAGTTGATAATTTACAAAAAATATATTTTCTACATTCAAAAGGGATTTAGATTCTAGAGCAGGAAGGACATGTCATGACAGACTTGCTCATTGAATTTTTTTTGGTAACTTAGAGAGACTGCATCCATTTCTAGAGCTTCTTTAGATAAACTATCAACATAAACATTCAATTCTCTATAAACATGAGTACAGGAAAATCGTTCCATTTCTTCTAGAAAATTCTTAATCCGCACCACCTAGACCTTCGCCTTTCCATTGACCCAATCTGTAACCACATGAGAGTCTCCCATGATATGGACTTTCCTCAAGTTTAAAGTGTTCACAAGGAATAACAACGCCCACAATGCAACAAACTCAATCTTCATATTTGAGCCCCGACCAAGGGCACATACCACTTCAAAAAACTGATCTTCTGATATATAAATCACGACACCCACTCCATATATCGGGGGTGTCCCTAACTCGCCCCATCGAAAAAGGCCCATGGAATACCCTCTAACATCTCTGGCTGTGTGAGCTTACAAATATTGGGAGGGTCTCTTTCACTCCTAAATTCAACTGCTAGCTTATTAACCAACCCAGTTGCCACCTCAGGTGGAATAAAATTATCCTGAAAGATGCTAACATTTCTCGCCCACCATATAAAGTAAACATAGAAACAAGGAAGCGAAAACACCTCTTTTCGTTTACCTCTTTCTTCCAATCATCCAACCACTCTTCTAGGTTGTCCCCTAAAGAGATTGTAATTTGATTGAACTGGGAAAACACTTTATTCCAAACCCTCTGCGCATATGAACATTGCATAAACAAGTGAATGGATGACTCAAATTCCATTCTACACAGAGTGCAACGGTTTGGGCCCACCCAACCTCATTTTAAACTAGCGTCCCATGTGAGCAGTTTTCCTTCTATTGCAATCCAAAGCAACAACTTCATCTTATCTGGGGCCTGCATTTTCCAAACTAATCGCCACCACCATTTTTCCTCCCCCGCAAAGGATGCTTCTGCTAGAGCTAAATAGCCTAACTTTATCGTGTGGTAACATGATTTCTCGTTCTTAGCCCAACTCATTGAATGCTCTTCATCTTCTTTAAGGACAATGAAATTTGATTTTAAATTGCCAATTAACTTGTTCCACTCCTCCTCCATAGGACCTTCAAGGCCCAGATCCTCTATGGAGAGCCATACTGATCTTCCTGTAAAATCCAACCCTTGAACATCAACATCCCTCAAAGAGGAAATTCCAACATTATTTAACTTTTCCACTAGTGCTTATGATAGGATATGGGCCCCTTCTGAACCTTTCCAGGGTCCTCACCAACTTTGATGCTCCTACCATTTCCTATCCTCCACACGATCCATCCCCCAATCAAAGGAAAGGAATCTACTAAATATTTCCAACCAATTGAGCAATTAGAAACCAATTTCGTAGGAGATCTGATCCATTCCACTAGAGAAAGTACCACCATGTATTTAGACTTCATAACTCTTCCCCACAACATATTGTTATGCATAAGTCTCCATAGAGTTTTCACTACCAACGCCTAACAAAACCTAGGTAGATTATTTATTCCCCATCCCCCCCATCTCCTCTGGCATTGCAAGTTTGAACCATTTAACCAACGAGATTCCATCCATAATTTTTCTACCAAACCACATGAAACAAAAATATGCCTTTCGATTTCCTCAAGATTACTTTTGGAATTTTTGCTATAGTTTCCCAATAAACCAGAATGTTGCACAACACATATTTTATGAGGACCAACCTCCCCCCTCTTGACATAAAACGTTGACACATAGGTCAATTCTTGTTTGTATTTTCTTGCATAAACACAACTAGTCTTGAAAGTAATATGAATTAGGATTTAATGAGAAACCTAGGTATTTGATTTCTTCTTCAATGCTTATACATGTGAAGGGAAAGGAGATATTCAAATGCACGCTTTCCTCCTCCTCTAAATCTTTAAATATGAGTGCATATTTTTCCATATTGATCTCCATTCATGTTGTTGCACAAAACAACTCCATAATATCTTTCAACACCTAAAATTCCTAAACATTACCTGCACCAAATATTAATATGTCATCAACGAGAAGCAGATGGGATATGAGTTCTGTTTCCGAGATTTTTAGACCTTTAAGAATCCCTTCCCCCTGGTTTCATTAATTAGCCTATTGAGCCCCTCGACCACAATAAGAAATAGAAAGGGAGACAAAGGAAATCCTTGATGGAGTCCTCTGGAAGAATTGAAAAAACTAGAGGGGGACCCGTTTATCTGAATAACAAAGGAGGTTGATTCAATAGAGTCCAAAATCCAGTTAACCATTTCCATATTTATCCCCAATCGAATAAGAGCTAGCCAATGAAAAGTCCAATTGACTTTGTCATAGGCTTTTGAAAGATCCAACTTCAACACAACAAAAGAGATTGTATGTTGTTTTATGGAGTGGAGTGCCTCTTGAGCTAAGGACACTACATCATGGATTTGTATTTTATATAAGAAACCAAACTGCTCCTCCGATATGATATCACTTAAAATGGTCTTGATCCTATTTTCAATGATCTTAGAGATTAAATTATAAATCAGATTGCAAGAGGAGATTGACTGAAAGTCATCAAAAGATAAAGGCTCCACTTTCTTAGGGATAAGGGCTATGCATGTTTTATTAAGGGAGCCTAAGACTTTGCCCGAGGATTGAGATTCCTGAACTACCTTGAGAATATACCCCTTAATAAGGTCGTAGAACCCTAAGAAGAATTCTATAGGAAAACCATCTGGGCCAGGGCTTTTTCTCTTCTGAAAAGCCGAGAGGGTGTTAAAAATTTCAGTTTTAGAAATGACCTCTTTCAACGAATGATTCATCTCTTCTGTGATTTCCCTTGGAAACAACTTCGCCACATTCATGATCTCAGCCATGCGACATCCTTATCTAGCATCAACAAGGTCCTCGTGTGAATTTACTCTGACTTCGTTCCGATGTTTTAATTCCCATATTGTATTCAGATGCTTTCGATGCTGAGAAAACTTGTGGATTTTTTTTTTGTTAATGTCTCCCTCTTTTAACCAGATAGCTTGACTTTTTAACCTCCATCTTGATTCTTCCAACAATAAAAAATCCTATTTTTTTTTTTTTTGAAGGAGCTCTCCCAAGGTTACCTCTTCTTCCGGTGACAAAGAACCAGTCGGTTTTTGACTAGTAACCCCACTATCCCCTGTTCAATTTCCTTTAAACGTGCTTGGGAGCGATTCAAAAAATATTTCCCCCATGATTTGGAAATTTGATTAATAGTTTCAAGATTTTGTGTAAATTGCCACATAAAGGAGTGATCCTCGTCCTCTTTCAAATGCACCCAAGTATTAGTAACCATAGTTCTGAAATCATCCTCCTGTAACAATTTTCTATGAATTTTAAAGGGAAATTCCTTTTCATTCCTGTAATTTCTATTTTCAATAGAATAGGCATTTGATCTGAGGTTCCTCCCTCGTGTTATCGCTGAGTAAATTGTTGGGCCGAAAAAAAATATACAAAGGTAACCTACAAACCAACTTTAAGACTGGAAAATAGCCTTTCCAATCTAGAGAGGGCTCTCTCTGAGACTTGATGTTTGATAGACAGGTTGCTTTTCTTGATGGCTAGATTTTAAACTTCAAAATAGATTTTAATTAGGTTTGCTGACAAAGGATAGTGTTTCTAGGGCTATGGAGTCAACCCATGGAACAAAGAAAACAATGCTTGGTAGATAGAATCCCTCAGAGGAACAAAGGCTAAACAAGGTGATGAAATTCAGTATTTAATTTGATTATGTAGGGTGAAAGAAGAAAAGAAACATACAACAAAATCAGAGCACCACAGTGGATGAATTCTGATCTTAGTTGGGAAGACAAACAAAATTTAAATCTGTTCAGTCCAGAGCACCACTTAGATGAATTATGGACTTTAAAATTTACCAATTTAAATAGAAGAGAAGTGCAAATGAATATGAATACACAAGAAATACATACAAGGAGAGGTAAAAACTTCAGAGCATCACCATTAGAATCTTTTTCTTGAGGAACTCAGAACTTCTGCATTTGTATTTCTTTAGATTCAAGAAATTACACAGAAGATCAAAATATCTATACTTTTTCCCGCGCCCTCCCTCTTTACATCAAAATAGTTCTTATATATATAAAGTAAAGCTACACTAAGCTGCTAGGAATCAAATTACTATCTCCTGGAGTTGTGGATCAGGTTGTTTTCAAAGAGAATACCAACCTTTACAAAAATTGTCAAAAATAGGAAAACTGATCTAACAATAATAAATTATCGAGGATGTTGTTTACAATAAAAAATTCTTCAGGAAAATCACAACCATATGGTTGTGATGAAACATTATGGGTATTGCTGGACAACACTGTCACCGCTGCGCAGTAGATTCTGGCTTTTACTGCACAATTGCTGGCTGCAAAATCTGCGCAATGATTTTATGTGACGTATATTCATGTGGAGGTTGTGTGCGCAAATTCAGTTGGCTGCAAAATATGTGCAGTGCTTTTGCGTGATAGATTTTCATGCAGAGGTTGCGCGCGCGAATCCAGTTGGCTGCAAAGAATAGGATCATCCAATTTGTCCATAGATTCTTTGGTCAAAGTCACCTGCAGTTGTAAGGCCCTATTTGTCCTTCTCAATTGCAAGATTTGTCTTTTCAAATTCTTCATCTGTCTCAATAAAGCCGCATTTCTTTTCAATTTTAATTGAGCCCTGGAGAGAGATACACATGCATTATCAATAACTGGTCTGCATTCCTTGAAATGTTCCATGATTCTTTCCTCTGACATCCTTTTTTCCTCCCTAAGTTCAATGATCACATCTTGGGCCTCTCTAAGCTTCTTTTTAAGCCAATTTATATTCTTTTCTCTTGTTGTTGGTGAGGTAGGAGATATCTGACCTTCTTGACTCTGTGATGCTAGTGTTTCAATAATATTTTCTGCTGGTTGCCTTCTCAATTCTCTGTTTTCTTGATACAATTGGGCTATGACGTGTTGAGCTTGCTTTAGTTGTTGTTTCATTTTCTGAGTATTGCAATTTCCTCACCTAAATCCACCTATCTTTCATCAATTACCTTGTTTTCACATTCAACAAGCTCTAGCTGAACTATGTGTATGGGAAATCTCTTGGCAGAGGAATTGGTGTGCGGTTTACTGGGAGCTTGGATCTTCTCAGTTTTATCAGTAAATCTTGACTTGTTTCTCTTCTGAGATGTTGGCTGACTGAATGACAAGTCTTCTATTTCTTTCCCTTTTCTTCTTTCAGTAACATCTTCCTTTCTCACCTATGAACTATGAAGTGTCTCTGGGAATGTTAGCCAAAATTAGAAAAGAATTCCAGTCCTTGTTCAAATTTCTCAGCTCTTCAATTGCCAACATATTAATTAATGAAAAATGGAATAAGTTGTTCCCTGGCCGATCAACTTTGGCCTGGACACTATTTGCCATCTTTCCTAGGCTTCGACACAAGAAGAAAGGTAAGCTTAAGGGATTTCTCCCTGTGAAATGCATCAGTAACCTGATGTGGTACGGATGCACCTTGTCGAATCTTCCTTCACAGGTGAAGTATTTTCTGATTATCTTCAAAAATTTCTCAAAAGGTTCCAAGAGATACTCACTTGGAATGTCGACTCCAACTTTCCGATTTCGATATTCATGTTTGATGAAATCCATATAACATGAAGGGTCTAAAGGAATACCTTTAAACCATTTTTCTCCCTATAGAGGGATCTCCGTCACAACTTACATAGTTTCCTCTGTCACTTGGAAAGTGATTCCTGCAATTGTTGCACTGACACCAGTAAAATTTAGGGTGAACTGTTCAATTAGTTGTGCATTATATCCTTGAATCCTTTCACAGAAACACATACATCTAACTTGTTCAAAAGACGCCTTGATCGTCGGGTCTGCATTTATTAACTTTAAATCCCGAGGTTCAAAACTCACGACCCTGCCACTTCTTGCATTCTTTCTTTTGCTTTAGGAAGTTTCCATGGTGATGGTATGTTAATGTCAAGCGCGCAACAATAAATTGTAATACCCTCTCTACGCAGCGAATAAGAATGATGAACTTTGCAGAAACTGCAAGAAAAGGTAGCAACAAGAATCTTTGCGTGACAAACAAATCAGTAACAGAAAATTCGAGGCAATGAGAAATTCGGCGCGACAGTAAAGTGCGACGGAAAAATGTGACGAAAAAATTCGGCGCAGTGGAAAACTTGGTGCGGCAGTAAAGTGCGACGGAAAAATTCAGTGCAGTGGAAAACTTGGTGTGGCAGGAAAATGTGACGGAAAAATTCGGCGAAGTGGAAAACTTGGCGCGACAGCAAACAACAACTAGAAACTTGGTGCAAAAAAATCTCAGTGCAACAATAGGTAGTTCATAAGAAGGAAGGTTGACTATGAGAAGAAACAACTCGTTCCAAAAAGCTAGTTTACATCAAACTCCAACAAAACTTTTAAGCGATGGAGGAGACACAACAAAATCAAAATAGCAGACTTACATAACGACTGACAACAAATAGCTTTTACGCAGTGAAGGGCTCCAAAGATTGTTGGAAAAACTATGGACGATGAACAAATTTTGAAAGTGATGGAGAAGCATGAAGGGTGACCAATAATTATGGTTGAACGGATAAGGAATGAAACCATGGAAGAGGACGACAAATCCATGGCGACGAGAAGTTCAAAAGAAGGTTAAAGATTTGTGCAACAAACTCGTGCAACGGGTACACTTTTGAAGTGTGCAAAGTAAAAATGATAGGAGTGCCATGATTGTTCATTTTTCTGACTTCATGATTAAGTAATGATGCTCATAATATCTTTTGACATGACCTTTCTCCTAACCACTTGACTTGACTTTGGTACCTAAATTCCTCTTTTTTGACATGACTCGAGATTTAGGAAGATAAACCCTTACAATTCAAACATGACTAATCCTTACACCCTTTTTTCTGACTTTTATCCAAAGTACTTCATCGTTTTTTCAAACCACCCCTTAGTTTTGTCACTGACCTCATAAAATTTGACTCACCAACTACGACTTATCCAGGAAAACTTTGTTTTTTTTTTCAAAAAAGTAAGTCATGACTCTAAAAAAAATTGGACAAACCTGTGACTCTAACTATAAAAAACATGGTGCTAACACCTCCGAGACCCAAGACGAAATATTCCAATAATTTGACACAAAAATTTTGCAAGAAGAAATATGTCCAGCCTTTTCGCCACCAAGTCTTTTCCTTAGCGTCCATTTCTCCATGTCTGGGAGAGCTTCTTAGGTTCCACATCAACTAAAGAGTTTGTTGCAATCCAACTTGAAAAAAAACCCGCTTGCGCATCTAGATGAACATTCTCCCCCCATATTTCTCGGGAGGATAGGGTGAAGTTCAAATATCCACCCATAATGGAATTAATGGCTTCTATAACCCTCAAAGATATCAGATCATCCCAGAAAAGGATTCAGTCTGAGTAGGGTCCATAAATGTTAATAAATTTGAAAACCAATTTTAGAGATCTATTTTCAATTTCCACCACTATCCCTGAATGAACTAAAGAAGATGATAAATCCCTAAAAATAAGACTCCAAGCCTCAAGGCCAAGACCCCCCGAGAGACCCATAACATCCACCGAACAAAAAGACCAGTCTCGTAACAATGGATTTAAATCCTCCTCCGCCTTACTTCAGACACACATAGTTTCTTGTAAGAAAATGAGATCAATCTTATCCACCCGCATAATCCGTTTGAGGACTAGTATTTTATGGGCACCCTGCACCCCACGAGTTTTGAGGGAGAGCATAATCATTGGGTAACCTTTTCCTGGGCCATCCCTTCTCTAAAGGCCTGCACAATCGTCACATGTTTACCATTCTTGATGTCCTTTTTTGATTGGAGTTGGGCTTTAGACAAATAGGACTTTCGACCAACTTGACCCCCAAGGGTTTTATCGAAAGAAAACCCCCCCCGACCCCCCTAGAGGACCAAGCTTAATTCTTGAGCAAAGCAAGTAATCAAGCTTGATAGAGGAATTGGAACAAGCAGCAGAAGAAAACTCATCCCAAGAAGAAACAAGGTTCCTAGTACCCCGAATCGACTTGATGACCATGACTTCGTTGGTTGAGAGGGGAGGATGACCTAGAAGGGACTAAGGAGGTGGAGAAACAGGCTTGTGACGAAACTTCTCATCCATAGGAACAGGGGGAGAGGACAAAGTGTCAACAGGTGCCTTATTTGGAGAAGATACACAAACATGACGAGGGACACCAAAAACATCATCTTTTGATTTTTTAGAAAAAGAAGTAGCTGGGATAAAAGTCTTACCACTTGAACTGCCATGACTTCCAGCCGAAGAGGAATCCTTGGCCTTGGGCTGGTGCAAGCAACTAGAGTCGACTCAATCCAATGACATAGAATTCGACTGCATGCCTTCACTGAAAGACTTCATTTTCCACACCTTTTCGAAAGGGAGGGAACTAAGAAGGGTGTCATTTACATTGATCCTGGAGGTGACCAACCTCATGACACCTGAAACAACAAAAATGAACTTTCCAATAATCGATGTGCTAGTGCCACAAGAAACCATCCCAAACCAACTCGATTTCATCCAATATATATTTGTGCATGTCGACTTCCACTATGATCCATGCCCATCTTCTGTCCAACTTAATGTCCCACTCCAACTTGAAGCTGCAAAAACTTCCAATTTTATTCCCAATGGCTCTCAAAACATCTTCCTGCTAAAAAATGAGTGGGAGGTTCGGAAGTATAATCCACACTTTTGACGGAGCCAGAGGGTCATAGGAGGGGTCGAAGCTTACCAACCATTCCTTTAGAACCAGTCCTGAAGGACCCCACCCCCAAACCTTGCTGAAAATGATTTCAAGGTTCTCTTTTGACTGGATTTTGAAACATATCCAGCCTCTGAATAAAATATGGAAAGTCGACCTATAACTGAGAACCTCTGTCCAATTTTTATCGAGCCACTTCATGAACGAATTAGGGTAGACCACCTTTCTACAGAAATGCCCAACCACCATACTACCCAGTAAATCTGAGATATCTCCCAACATGACGTCTGCCCTGACTACCATCTTTTTCCTCTCATTATTGACCTTCCATCACCTTTGAAATTGATTTTTTCCCTCACTTTGCGTGCTCTCCTTTTCTCCTCGCTACGTTCCTTACCCCTCCTATTTCTCTAGATTACAGACTCAATCACCATAGGGGAATAAGATCTTAGTGATCTAGGCACATTAATCCCTGCATGCACCAAACCTTCTCTCGATGGATCACCATTGAAGGCTAAGCCTTTCCCATGAGATTTCGTTGTAATCTCTTCCACCTTTGGATCAACGCTCCCCGATCCCCTGTTCGCTTGATGATTTGATGAGCCAAATGATGCATCGAGATTCGATCTTCGGGCTCACTATGACTGTGTAAATCCTTTGTCAATATAGAAAATGTCCCCGCCTCTCCCTAGGTCATATTTGTAGTGCACCAGGTGTAAACCGTTATTAAAATCCATTGATAGTAAATCATCTTACTTGGAACCCTGCACCAGGAAACACCTGCTACACCACCCAATCAAACATCGATACTTGTGTGCTAATGCAAACCCTGACATGACCTGTCATCGCCATGCATTCATTCAAATCTGAGTAGCCATAGCTAGGGTTTCAACCTGAGAAATTCATCTCAACCAAATTCATTGGAGGTTTATGGGGATATCACAAAGGAATCCCCACACACACAAACCATAAGATAATATCTCAAAGACTGAGCTTGATATACAAGTAGGATCATGTAAGATTTGACTCCTTGCAATTAATGTACATTAGATAGAAAAAATAGTTCCCTTAATTTAAATGACGTTGTTAATCAAATTGTTGTTATTTCAAAGTAATTATTGTTGCTAATTGTCGAAATGAAAATTAGCAACAGACAGTCTAAATTTTCTACGTTTTTAATTTTTTCTAGGTATGTTTTTCTGACGAATTTTGTCCAAAAACCAACCATAAATTTAGAAAAAGGGTTGGAATGATAAATTTCAGTGGTTCAACATACATATTCTGGGCATCCTGGGGTTTTGATGACACAAAATTGATTTATGCATTCAAAAACATGATTTGCGCACTATAAAATTGCAATTTTTCCAACAATAAGGTTGCCAAATTCTGGTGGTAGTCATCAGAAAAATAAGAATTATAAAACGTTTAGACTACGCCATTAGCACCCCCATGCATAACAAGATCAGGGTTGTAAAGTAAAAAATCTTGATACATTATTGTTAGTGGCTTATGGAATCAAACAAATTGCTATTAGTGTCTCCAAGTGGAGGACAAAAGATGCACTACCTATCCTTCCCTTTAAATCAAGAAATTTAATGAACTCCTCCTTAAGCAACTAATCATTGATACAATTTAATAACAATGCCATAAATATCAAGTAATTAATGTGCATAATTAACTTTTGTAGACAATTATATCCTTCCATTTAAATCAAGTGATGCAATAAGTCCCTCCTCAAGCAACTACTCATTGATACAACTTAATATGAATGCCATACATATTAAACAATTAATACACATTTACTTTTATAGACCATTGTTATTTGTTTGTGTTGCATTGAGATTAAGCATTCAATTTTTATGTGAGCTCATAATAATAATTATTTTTCAAATCAATTTTTGAATCATTAAAATTTGATAAAATTTACACAAATTATTACCATGTAGATATTAATGAATTTTATGAGTATCTATTTTGGGTTCACTCATGTTAGGTAGAACATATTTGTCAATGTAGACTGTACATACATCTAAATATATTATTAATTTGAGTGAATCACATGAATAAGGAAATAAGAATATTGGTTGAAGATATAAGGAGACCATTTGTGGTTACATAAGCAAAGAATTCCACTAATTCCATCACATGCCATTTGTCTATAATTCAATGACTTGTTGGTTGCCTTCCTAGGACAAGGCTAGGTGCAATACACACATACATTAGACATAAGTGCAACATCAACACAAAGTTACTAAAATGTAGATTATTTTTTGGGGAGTCGACACTAGGGTCCAGAAAAATAGAAAAGCCCATGAAACTACTATATATATATTCAAATGATGTGAAATTAATGGAACCTTGCAGAAAATAACCTTTTATGTGTTAGGAAAAAAATGCGAGAAAAATAATATTTCAAATCATAGCAACAACACACATAAATCACACGATATTTACCTTGGAAAACCCTTACGGGGAAAACCAACCAACAATAGATCTATTATTGCCCTTGGCCAAACCTGACCAAGCCGACCACTCTCCTAGCCCTGATCAAGTGAGCCTTCATCGCCCAACTCTTGACACATTATAATGGAGTATCACCAGCCTTTTATAGACTTTCATTACATGTAATCCATGGGCTCAATACCACAAGTCACCAATACCATGTGCCCAAAACCACCACTGTTGAGATAACAACTTTGACTCTTTCACTGAGTCAAGTTTATCCTAACATTCCCTCCTTTAAACTTGACTTGGGGTTTCCCATGACCAAATCCGACCAAACCTCCCTCAAAGTCAGGGTATCCAAGAATCCTGCATGCTCCCCCTTATCACCTAGGTCTACGTCTAGACTTTATTGGTGAAATTTAAAACTCGGGGTATGCATGCCTATGCCCATTTACATGTACTTAAACAAAAACCATCTCCAAAGTAAAATAATTTATTTTTTTCATTGTTACTATCCTGACACTTATGTCTCCGTCCTCTAGCCTTGCCATTGCTTTTAACTCTAGTTGCTTCTTGTATTTGTTGTGATACCCGTGCAACATCTCGTTTACACATTCTGTCAAACACTTTGCATGTAGCTTCCAAACCACTGAACTTGGCATACACATCCATAAGAGAATTCTCACTCTCCATGGTCTTCCACATTCATTCATCCTAATGGAAATGGTTCTCTTCATGGTTCCTTGCATCAAACCACTCTCCTTGGAGCCAAACCACGACTCGAATTTCATGATAGTCTCATGCAGCAACTAACCTCGCTCTTATACTAGTTGTTAGGAAATTGTAGCGTATCTAGGGGGAATAATATGGGGTACATAGGGAAGTACACAAGGGGAATAATAATAGATAAGTATTTTTATGAATAAATGCCACTTTTACTAAATAAGGCCTAGTGTAAGTGCAATAAATGTAAGAGGATTTACTAGAAGGTTCCACTTTTAGAAGGTTCCTCCTCTAGAATGTTCTTAGGTGGTTGGTAGCATTATATAAAGGGTTTCAAGCATTGTAGGAAGTATTTTATTTGGAGCGGTAACTCATTAGGAGGTTGCCCCCTCAAAGAGGCAAGTGAACATGAGTGGATCCCTTCCTAGAAAGGATCTATTGTGTAACATCCCCATTATAATCCCCAGTTTAACTAATGCTTATGTGGATATAATATGTGGCTAGGACCAAGCGATGTAATATGTGAATGGTATTTCAATGTTTTAATAATAAAATGTGATTCCAACTGCTAAGGGGATATGGACAAGAGATGGGGGTTGAATTAATCTACAAGAGAGGGAAGTGTCTACGATAATGGCCAAGAGGGGGTCTGATCAGAATCTCGACCAGGGGTCAAATTTTAGCCCAAAAATCAACGTTCTCGGAATTGCCTCAAAACGAACGAGAGCGTAGCCCTCATCATCACGAACCCAACGCAACTCATTTCGTTTCAAATGGACGTCGGGAGCGAGAGATATTGCGATCTGTTCGAATCGTCAAACAGGCAAAAAAAAAGGGACGCAATCCGTACAGTCCGTACGGATGCTGACGTGGCATGACCGTACGCTGACATGGCAGAGGTCGTACAACTCACACGTGGCAGTTGACATGGTAGGCATTTATTGGCTGACAGTTGGACGAGTTATATCATGACACGTGGCAGTTTTTGGTTAGTGGTTTGGTGCCACATGGCCCAGTCGTGGGCTGCCACGTGGCACCCTGTTATTGGATGGTTAGTTCAAAAGTTTATGGGGTCCGCCGGAATCGAACCCCATACCTCCACCATAGTCTAAGCGCTTTGGCAATGGCCGCCCAACCGGCGCGCCATGCGGTGGTCCTTGTTTAAAGGATGGTTTAAATTCTATTTAAATTGCAATGAAATGTTATATGGGGCGCGTCCGGGCTGGGGATTTTTTTTTTACAACGGAGTTTGCATTTTAAATGGAACCCACGGTTTTATGTGTGTTTCCATGTGACCACCAAATAAAGCGCGCGCGGGATTTGTGTCGAGGTTTAAGCCATGGTTCTATTGTGTGGTATGTGACCACAACCGGAGAGCGCGAGGTTTTAAATGTATAGCCCATGGTCGCGCGCCATTCCATATATGACCACAACTATCTATTATGGTGCGCGTGCGCGTTTACACATATGAATCAAACAGTTGTGTAACCAAAAGCAACCACGCGCCTAGCCACTTGTCACTTGCATGTTGAACGGTGGCAACAGTTAGCCCTTTTTATGCGCGGAATGTGGCCACATGGCCCCATGCGCCCAACACCTCCGAGGTTATGGGGCTTAGTTCCCTAACTATTCGACAAATTGGTGCGTTTTGTGGAGATGCACGCGGGTGCTGGGTTTAGGCACGGGAAACGCCCAGAAGCCAGATTACTCACACACAGGTGCGAAATGGCGAACCAGAGACAGCAAGCTTGAAGGAAGAAAATGGCAGGAGGCCTATCTTCTTCATTTTTTGGCCAAATGAGGTGCCGTAAAAGCCCAGCTAGGGGTTTTTGGATGTTCTGAATCCATTGGCACAGTTTTCACAGGCATTTGAAGACTTCTTTTGCAAGTTTTTCACCATTGAAGTTTGAGGAAGCTCCAGGGAGCTTGAAGCCCTCATTGTTTGAGGCCATGCTCAGATGAGCCCTAGTCTATTTTCTATGATTGAATAGTCATTTTTGACTAATTTTTATGCTCTGAACACATTGGGATAGGTTTCAGATCCATTGGAGGACTTTTACAAGTGTTTTTTTCCACAGAGAAGCTCAGGGAAGCTTAAGGCCACATGTAGAAGAGGTCATGCCCGGATGAACCATGGTCCGTTTTCAGAGTTTTATTAGTCATTTTTGGGGTTTTTATGTATTCTGAACCCAATGGTACAGTCTGTAAATCCATTGGAGTTGAGAAAAAACTTGTAAAAGAACATTTGATAAACTAATCCCAAAAGAGCCTAGTCCATTGAAGGAGGCTCAAGGAGATGTAGCCCAGAGAGGGGTGAACTCCTTTATCATCTTGTTATTGTTGTGAGTTTGATGGGTTATTTGCTGCAAGTTATGTTGCTGTGTATTTGTTTAAAACACATATTTAACCTTTTAAAAGAACATTTCCTCACACATGAACATTGAAAAGAAGAAGCATGAACTTAACACATAAATCATCTTGCATATTTTAACACATGAAGCAACACATAACCATCTTGCATATTTTAACAAATAAAGCAAGGTCCCAGAAGTTTGTGACATTTTATGAGGTAGAGGTGCTTGCATAGCATAACAAATAACCTTCATTTTCTGATCAGATGGTATCAGAGCATAGTTTTATTTGCTCATGTATTTGCCAATGAAAGCTTGAGATTTAGCTGTTGCATGAAAGGGTTTTGTAAAGCTGAAGTTTGATATCTGCAAGATGAGAAAGCTTCAAAACATTGATAGGTCCCATACATCTTCATTATCCAAGTTCTTTGACAAAGAGATGTTGAAAGAGCTAAGCAACTACGAAAGATATGGTACAAGAGCTGTGGGAAGATAGAGAAGAGCATTGTCCTTCAAGAGCAGCGTTGATGAAGGAGGAGAAAGACCAACTCTTGAAAAGTTGCATGATGGAGACTCAACTCCATGAGAAAAAGGAAACCCTTACCAAGTAAATTCATGAACATGAGATATGGAACGTTAGTTTATCTCTAATTCCTCCAAGAAGAATGCTTTGGTATGTTTTGAAAATCACACAAGAGGAATAGGTCCAAGCTATTGTTAAAAAATGGGCTATGAAAGTAAAGGGTTAGATGCTACGCACAAGGCATTTTTGAGCCTATTGTTGCTGAAGAGAGACTCACATTGCAGTCTTGGATATGAACAAGAGATGGAGCAAATTTGGGTTGAAGAGATAAGGGAAAAAGTTCCAAGAACAAATTTTGTTTCAGTTCAATTTCCCAAGAAGGCTATAAAGGTGAAAGTCAAGAACTTTTAGTTGAAAGTTCAATCCCTCCAACATGCAAGGCTTCTGTTCAAGATGAATTCAACGGGAAATAATAAAAGGTTGTGACAGTCAGGAGGACAAGAACAGATTTGTTGGTCTTCAAAAGAGAGCTTGTAACTCTTCAAATTCAATTCCTCAAAGAGGCGATAAAGGTAAATGCTCAAGGTATAATTCCGCTTATCATACAGTTACTTTTGATAATGTTAAGCATAATAACTTTCATACAAACAAGAAAAGTCCATGTAATATATTGTGGTTTATATAACTACTCATGTCAAAATGTTGAAAAGATTGACTCACTTTAGAAACCTTTCTGCCAGCAGAAAAGAGCATGCAAAAGATTTGCACTCATTGCCAGAAGAGGAGTCATCTCATTGACCAATGTTGGTTCTGGCATCCAACTCACCATCCACAAAACATAAGAAGAAGTTGGATAAAGAGTTTGGAAATAATGGAAGAGGATATTCCATCACCGATGTGAGTCAGGATGATTCGCCAAGCGAAGACGATTTTCAGCAGAAAAATCCACCATTGAGTTGGCTTGGTAAGAAATGGTTAGATTTCTTGAGTAAGTAAGGCTTGCATTTTTTCTGTTGTAGATGCACATTTCAGCCTTATCTATTCATTTTTGTTGAAGTTTGACAAGTTGCAGCAGTGTATCATAACTTGTAAGATGAAAGTTTGCATGTGAATGCATTCTTGTGTTATACAACTTCGTCAGGAGGATGTAAAAGAGGGGTATGCTGCTCATTTGTTACAGCCCTATATATATTTTCATATTCAGCTCTTATGTACCCACATGCTTCGGTTTTATGTACTTATGCTTGTACTGGAAGGAGAGTTGAAGAGCTATGCACATGCATGTGTTTTTGTGTGTGCATAAACAATGAACTTGGTGATATTTCATCATGAATGACTCATGATTGTAACATGTTTGTGTATCATGAATGTCGACTTGTTATTTTGGGATGGTCGATATGTTTCAAATGAGTCTCGACTAGTGTTGATGATTGTCTGACGACTATGTTGTGTCGATCATGTTTTTCGACTTGTGATTAGTCGATGGTGTTTGTTGGCTTGTAAGTCAATTTTGAGTACACTGAGATGTAGGAAAACGCCATGTGCTTTGATGAAGTACAAGATGCGACAGTTTGCTTGAAGAAAAAAAAAAAGACTTTGTTGACATCATTTTTCAGTCTTGTATAAATTTGTTTTCAAGATTGATGGTTTTCTTGGCTTATGACAAGATGTCGCAGGAAAGTTTTTGCAGCCATTGGAGAGCGGATTGTGTTGATGCCAAAGAGTTCACAAGAGGGACTTGATTCTCAGTGGGAAGGTTGGCAGTCTTCCAAGCACAGAGAGAACAGTGGGTCAGCAGCAGCCAGAGAACAGTGGTTGAGGGACATAGTCAGTTGCAGTGCAAGGCATGTCAAAGTATCCAAGTGATTGTCAAAAAGACTTTTCAAGTAGAATCAGTTGATAGAACTTGAAAGTAGAAGAGTATTGAAGCTCAGATAGATAATCATAAGCTTTTGTGGGTCCAAAATCCTTTCAGTGGGAAGGTGTGATCAGAATCTGGACCAGGGGTCAAATTTTAGCCCAAAAATCAACGTTCTCGGAATTGCCTCAAAACGAACGAGAGAGTAGCCCTCATCATCACGAACCCAACGCAACTCGTTTCGTTTCAAACGAACGTCGGGAGCGAGAGATATTGCGATCTGTTCGAATCGTCAAACAGGCAAAAAAAGGGATGCTGACTGTGCAGTCCGTACACTCCGTACGGATGTTGATGTGGCATGATTGTACGCTGACATGGCAGAGGTCGTACGACTCACACGTGGCAGTTGACGTGGCAGGCATTTATTGGCTGACAGTTGGACGAGTTATATCATGACACGTGGCAGTTTTTGGTTAGTGGTTTGGTGCCACGTGGCCCAGTCGTGGGCTGCCATGTGGCACCCTGCTATTGGATGGTTAGTTCAAAAGTTTATGGGGTCCGCCAGAATCGAACCCCAGACCTCCACCATAGTCCGAGCGCTTTAGCAATGGCCGCCCAACCGGCGTGCCATGCGGTGGTCCTTGTTTAAAGGATGGTTTAAATTCTATTTAAATTGCAATGAAATGTTATATGGGGCGCGTCCGGGCTGGGGCTTAGCCCCCGCCTCGGTCGCATGCATATCTATATATACGACCACCGGTTATTACTTGTTATGCGCGCGGGTTTTTTTTTACAATGGAGTTTGCATTTTAAATGGAACCCACGGTTTTATGTGTGTTTCCATGTGACCACCAAATAAAGTGCGCGCGGGATTTGTGTCAAGGTTTAAGCCACGGTTCTATTGTGTGGTATGTGACCACAACCGGAGAGCGCGGGGTTTTAAATGTATAGCCCATGGTCGCATGCCATTCCATATATGACCACGGCTATCTATTATGGTGTGCGCGCGCGTTTACACATATGAATCAAACAGTTGTGTAACCAAAAGCAACCACGCGCCTAGCCACTTGTCACTTACACGTTGAACGGTGGCAACAGTTAGCCCTTTTTATGCGCGGAGCGTGGCCACATAGCCCCATGTGCCCAACACCTCCGAGGTTATGGGGCTTAGTTTCCTAACTGTTCGACAAATTGGTGTGTTTTGTGGAGATGCACGTGGGTGCTGGGTTTAGGCACGGGAAACGCCCAGAAGCCAGATTACTCACACACAAGTGCGAAATGGCGAACCAGAGACAACAAGCTTGAAGGAAGAAAATGGCAGGAGGCCTATCTTCTTCATTTTTTGGCCAAATGAGGTGCCGTAAAATCCCAGCTAGGGGTTTTTGGATGTTCTGAATCCATTGGCACAATTTTCATAGGAATTTGAAGACTTCTTTTGCAGGTTTTTCACCATTGAAGTTTGAGGAAGCTCCAGGGAGCTTGAAGCCCTCATTGTTTGAGGCCATGCTCAGATGAGCTCTGTCTATTTTCTGTGACTGAATAGTCATTTTTGACTAATTGTTATGCTCTGAACACATTGGGATAGGTTTCAGATCCATTGAAGGACTTTTACAGGTGTTTTTTCCACAGAGAAGCTCAGGGAAGCTTAAGGCCACATGTAGAAGAGGTCATGCCCGGATGAGCCATGGTCCGTTTTCAGAGTTTTATTAGTCATTTTTGGGGTTTTTATGTATTCTGAACCCAATGGTACATGTTGTAAATCCATTGGAGTTGAGCAGTATCTTGTAAAAGAACATTTGACAAACTAATCCCAAAAGAGCCTAGTTCATTGAAGGAGGCTCAAGGAGATGTAGCCCAGAGAGGGGTGAACTCCTTTATCATCTTGTTATTGTTGTGAGTTTGATGGGTTATTTGCTACAAGTTATGTTGATGTGTATTTGTTTAAAGCACATATTTAACCTTTTAAAAGAAGATTTCCTCACACATGAACATTGAAAAGAAGAAGCATGAACTTAACACATAAATCATCTTGCATATTTTAACACATGAAGCAAGGTCCTGTAAAGTTTATTTTTTATGAAGTAGAGGGTGCTTGCATAGCATAACAAGTCAGCCTTCTATTTTCAGATCAGGGTCAAAGGGGAATTACCCATGTATATTAATTAAACCCATTTTCCTGAACTTGTGTATTGTATACGAACCTTCCCATTTCTGATTGAGTGTTCCCAAAGCCAATCATTGAATACATGTAAGAGGGTGGGTGTGAGTGGTCACATCCCAGAGTTATTGGGCACATTGGGGTTGTGTAGAATCGGCTTGGGGAAGAGTGTGAGTCAAGAAAGACATGCCAAAAGAGAGAGGAAATTTGTATGGGTTGGGAAAACAATGGGTAGCAGTCAAAATTGTGCATGGGAAGAAAGGAAGGGAGAAGGAAAGAAAGCTTGGAGCGGGTGTAGCCATGGAGAGAAAACTTTTGTGCGTAACTGGAGTGAATTGGAGCTGGAGAACTGAAGAGTCAGGTTGTCAGGCCTGAAGAGTGAACTCCTGTGCAAGTTGCACTAAAATAACAAGTGTTTGTTCTTGGTTTGTTGATAGTTTTCCTAGCAGTAAGTTGCCTTGAGTTCCCAACTGAGAGATTTTCGGCCACCTGTGTCGGAGAGACCATGATAAAAAAGTGGCATATTCCTTGGGTTAACCCTGAAAAACAGATGGTAAATCCCTTGGGTTATCCCTAATAAACAAATGGTACATCCCTTGGGTTATCCCTGATAAACGAATGGTGCATTTGTTGGGTTGGGCAGGTCAATAGGAAGAGAGATGGTAGAACAAAAGGGATAGTTGTAGGAGAATATCAATTGGGTTATGAGTTTAATGAGCCGTGAGTGGACTGTGAGAGACCACCCTCTTTTTTGTATTACTAGCCTTAGCTCGAGGGTGACTAACTATTGAAATTTGGAATAATCAGTCTATGGTTGGGTGGAACGTTCATCCCAAGCAACTGATTGTATGATTCTTGTTCAAAGATACGTGTTTTATCTTGTACTGAGTTATTTACATGTGTTATTGTTGTGCATGAAATATGTGTGAAAGAGAATGAATTATACACTGCCATAATGAATGGTTTTAGCTGTATTTCATGTTGATTATTAACATGCCTTAGATGCATATTTTTTTATGGTTATAGACTGTAGCTAAATCTGTTATAAATTTGTGGTTGTAAGCTGCAGGAAATCGGCTAACCGTAAATGAATTAACTTAGTTAATAGAAGTTTCATTTTTATGTGTATTCCACATGTAATGTTGCTTAGCTGGAGTCTAGGTAGATTAAAAAGTGGTATCAGAGCTGATAACGAGAGAGTTTTATGTGGCATGGCCCAACCATGTCACTGGGTATGTTACAAAGTGCTATCAGAGCCCAATTTTCAACACTGAGCCTGGATGGGCTGAGTTAGTAGAATGTTGAAGCGGAAATTTGCAGAGATATAATTCTGGAGTATGTCTGCAACTTGTTTATTTAAGTTACTGCAAGTAAAAATTAAGATAAATTTCATGGGTAATGGGAAGAATTGAGCCTCCTTGGAAATTTTGAAAATAAACGAATCGAAAAAAATTGGGTATTTTTTTGTACGATGACATCAGCATGACGTGGAGGCCACGTGTCAACTGGAGTGGTAGAAGAAAGACGTGTACTGCCATTGTTGCAATTACATGTTGGAAGGGATGATAGTTGGTGGGTGATGTGGAGCCAAGTGGTCGACCAACCGTCAATCCCACGAAACCGCAATAATATCTTGGAATTTGTCTAAGTGTTAAGTCGACGAGTCCACAAAGAAGTGGAAAATGATTAAGTGTTGAGACTTTTCAGATGGACTTATGAAAGGAAGGTTACAAGATTACGAGTCCACGAGTCCACGAAGAAGTGTAAAATGGTTAAGTGTTGAGAATTTTTTGACGGACTTATGAAAGGAAGGTTACAAGTTTATGAGTCCGCAAGTTCGTGAGTCTGCGAATGAAAAAGAAGCTAAGTGTTGGTGGAGGGTTCATGGAAGGTATGAAGAAGAGATATGACTTAGATTTGCTGTGAACCCATTAATATAGATCGATGACAGAGACCTAATCAATAAATGATCAAATGGTTGTTGAGCGTTGCTACTATGTTGCACGTGCCAATGAATGTTCTTTCATTGTTTTGCCACCATAACTTTCATCTTGGAGCTCAGATTGGGGCAAATGAATTTTCGTTGAAAGGTATTGAGGAGTAGAAGAGATTTGTCAACCCATAATTCTGATTCGGGCATTATACTTTCTTCAAAAGTGATAAAAGTGAATTATGTAGCAACAAAAGAGTGGAAATTGCAACTTGTAATTATTGTAACTATTTGCTCAAAACTCAGATTGAGGCATGAGGACAACTGTTGGAAATTTGTTCGAAAATGAATGCATTTAAGGAATCCTACTTGGGAGTAGTGCATTAATATTCTTCATAATTTAAAACGAAGAATGACCTATAATCTAAATTGATAGATAATTTGCAATATGCTTAATTCTAACAACAATTATTTCATGCACATTCTTGCAGAATTAGAGATACATAGAAGCAGATTTTAGTTCCTACATGAGAACTAGAGACATGGAGGATGCTCAAGGGTTTTAGAGCCATGAAGAATAAATTGGAGGCCTGCATATCAACATGGGAAATGTTGATACTGAGTCTAATGGGAGAAGAGACAGGCATGGGAATGTAACTATGAGAAAAAGCCCGCAAAAAGAAGTGCAGAGATATAGGGCCGATAGTGAGAGGATCATGAAGGATTGAGAAGAGATACTTCAAAGCCTAAATATTCTACAGAAGCAAGTTAACAAGGACTCTAACACCAAGCAAGCAACTAGTGCTAGACAAGTATCAACATCAATATCCCATAGAAAAAGAGATAATCATGGGAATGATAGGCAGTCAAGAAGCACGAGTAGACACCATCATTCTCCAAGGAATTCCACCAAAAGAACTCATGCAAGTTCAGGTCCATGGAGAAGCCCAAGTGTGTCTCTTGTTTGGAGAAAAAGGAGAAGATCTAAGGCATACATCTTGCAGGGCTAACACATGAAGATTAAGCCACAAAATTTCAATGGTGAGCATAAGAAAAGAGAATATTTTGAGGCATGGTTGTTGGAAATGAATAAATATTTCCAACTATGTGATTACCCATCCCAGGTAGAAGCTATAATTTCCACCTATCAATTGCAAGGAAAGACAACCATGTGGTGGTATCAACTTAAGAAAGCCAATAAACTTGATGAGAAAAGAATCTCATGGAGACATTTCAAGGGATATTTCCAAGAGAAATATTTGTCCTAACATTACTATGAAAGAAAGATGAAAGAGTTCTTTGAACTCAAGTTGGGAACCATGACAATGGAGGAATATGAGAAGCGGTTCTTTGAATTGTTGAAGTATGTTGACTTCATCAAGGATGAGAAATTCAAAATCCAAAGGTTTCTAAGTGGGTTACCCTCTTTCTACAATGATAAGATTCAATATGATAACCCCAAAACCTTGGAGGAAACCATAAGGAGAGCAAGGAATATGTATGAACAGAGCAAAGGAAGACGAGTTTTCCAAAAAGCTTGGAATGACAAGATGAAGGATAAGAAGGATCAAAGGTAGAAGGGTTTTAAGCCACCCCTTTTTAGGAATAATTTCTAAGTGACTCAACATGGTCAAGTCGTACAAAATCAAAACAAGACTGCAGATTCATTTGGAAAAAGAACAAGGCAGCATTTGATGCAATATTGGGAATGTGGGAGAAATCATATATATAAGGATTTCCCTCACAAAGGAGAAAGAATGAGAACTTTCCACAACATTCAAGGGGCTGATATAGTGGAAGACATGGGTAGGAGCATGCCAAGGATTTGTGCAGCCTTGGATAACAAGCAAGTTGAATATCAATCTCCCATGATTGAAGTGGAAGGTAAGATCAATAATGATCCCATACAAATTTTAATTGATTATGGAGCCAGCCATAGTTACATAAATGCTAACATTTTTGAAAGATTTCCCTTGCAAAGAAGTAAGCATAATAAATCTTGGTTAGTTCAGTTAGCCATGGGGGCTAAGAGGACAATCAATGAGTTAGTTAAAGATTGTCCAATAGATATGAATGGACTCAACACAAAGGTGGATGTAAACATCATACCATTGGGTTCATATGATTATCTAATTGGCATGGATTGGTTGGAGAAACATCATGATGTCCTAGAATGTTACAACAAGACAATCACATGTCTTGATGAGGAATGGAAGCAAGGCAAGATTCAAATCATTCCAAGAGTTGTATCTATTAGAGATATTTTAACTATGCAGTTGAAGAAGAGCTCCAGGAAAGGATGTCATATGTTTGCACCTATGGAGGAGGCATCCAAAGATGTTTTTAGAGAAATTATGGGACTACCACCAAAAAGAGACATTGATTTCTCTATTGATTTGGTGTCAGGAGCTGCCCTAGTGTCTAAGACACCTTACAAAATCGACACACCAGAACTGAAAGAGTTGCAAATGCAACTTGAAGAAATTTTGAAGAAGGGGTATATATGCCCAAGTGTGTCACCTTGGGGAGCCCTGGTTATTTTTTTTTTAAGAAGGATGGAACCTTAAGGATGTGTGTTGATTTTAGGCAGCTTAATAAGGTTACCATAAAGAATAAGTATCCCTTGCCAAGAATTGATGATTTGTTTGATCATCTGAAAGGTGCAAGAATATTTTCGAAGATTGACTTGAGATCAGGATATCATCAAGTAAGAATAAAGGAAGAAGACATCATCAAGACAACATTCAGAACAATGTATGGGCATTATGAATTCACGGTAGTGCCATTTTGGCTATCAAATGCCCCAACAGTTTTTATGTGCATGATGAATGGAGTGTTCAGGGAGTACTTAGACAAGTTTGGGATTATGTTCTTAGACGATATCCTCGTGGGCGGGAATGAAGAAAGAAGTGGCTAATTACATAGCCATATGTCTAGAATTCCAAAAAGTGAATACAGAGCATAGACACACATCATGTTTGCTACAACCATTTTCCATTCCGGAATGGAAGTGGGAAGTAGTTACAATTGATTTTATTACTAAGTTGCCCAGAAGCAAAATGATTCCATCATGGTGGTGGTGGACAAATTGAATAAAGAAACCCATTTTATTCCAGTAAATACTACACATAAGGCAACAAATATTGCATAGATTTTCATAAAAGAAGTTGTCAGGTTACATGGAGTGCATAAGACGATAATTTTAGATAGAGATCCAAAGTTTACTTCGAATTTTTGGAAAGGTTTGTTCAAAGGTTTTGGAATAAATCTAAATCTTAGTACAACTTATCATACATAGTCAGACGAGAAAACAAAAAGGACTAACAAGATAATTTAGGACATGCTTAGAATGTATGTGATGGATCAACCATCAAAGTGGGAATATTATATTCATTTAGTTGAATTTTTCTACAATAATGGGTATCAGGCCTCATTGAAGATATTGATAAATACCTCCAAAAATCCTTTTTTGAATCCCCCTCCCAAAACATCTCTCCAATAAAAGAAACCCATATTTTTACTAGATGCCCCTTTTTATACCCCCCAATACCTATAAACACCTAAAAACCCCACATCCCTCCCCAATACCTACAATATATTGACTTTATTTTTCACAATTTAAAAACCCCCTTTATGAATGAACGTGATAAGATATTGATCAACAAGGTGAAACCCGCATGTCCTAACCACATAATTGATTGGAATGTGATCTGGGTGGAGCACGAAGGGGATTTGTAACATCCCCACTATAATCCCCAGTTTAATTAATGCTTATGTAGATATAATATGTGGCTACGACCAAGCGATGTAATATGCAAATTGTATTTCCTTGTTTTATTAATAAAAATGTGATGCCAACTGCTAAGGGGACATGAACAAAAGATGGGGGCTGAATTAATCCACAATAGGGGGGAGTGCCTAGGATACTGGCCAAGAGGGGTCCAAGGGGGAAATTATCCATGTATATTAATTTAACCCATTTTCCTAAATTTTCTATTTGTATATGAACCTTTCCATTTATGATTGAGTGTTCCCAAATCCAATCATTGAATAAATGTAATCGGGTGGGTATGAGTGGTCACATCCCAACGTTATTGGGCACATAGGGGTTGAGTACAATAAGCTTGGGGAAGAGTGTGAGTCAATAAAGGCAAGCCAAAGAGAGGAAATTTGCATGGGTCGGGACAACAATTTTTAGTTAGTCAAGTTTGGGCATGGGAAATAGGGAGAGAGAAAGAAATAGAGCTTGACGTTGATGCAGCCATGGAGGGAGAATTCTAGAGCATGTTGGAGAGTAATTGGAGCGATTTCGAGCTAGAAAAACTAAAGAGCCAGGTTGTCAGGCTTGAAGAGTGAACTTCTGTGTGAGTTTCACTAAAACAACACGTGTTTGTCGTTGGTTTGATGATATTTTTCCTAGCAACAAGTTCCATTGAGTTCCCAACTAAGAGATTCCTAACTACTTGTGCCAGAGAGATCCTGATAAATGAATGGCACATTCCTTGGGTTAATCCTAATAAATGGATGACACATCCATTGTATTATCCCTAATAAACGAATGGTGCATTCCTTGGGTTGGACAGGTCAAGAGGAAGAGGGCTTGTGGAAAATCGGGATAGTTGTAGGAGAATATCAGATGGGTTAAGAGTTTTATGAGCTGTGAGGGGATATTGAGAGACCACCCTCTTTTATGGATTGCTAGCATCAACTTGGGGGTGAATGGTTGTTGAGATTTGGAACAGTAAGTCTATGGTTGGGTGGAACGTCCGTCCCAAGTAGTTGGTTGCACAACTGTTGTGAAAAGATAAGTGTTTTATCTTGTTGTTGTGTTAAATTATGTGTTTAATTGTTGTACATGAACTCTGTGTATTTGGAGGTGATCTATATGCTGTTGTAATGATTTGTTTAGCTGCATTTCATATTGATTATTAGCATGATGTAGATGCTTCTATTTTGTGGTTATAGACAATAGCTAAATTTGTTTTAATTTGTAGCTGAAAGCTACAGGAAATGAGTTAACTGTAAAAGAATTAAATTAGTTAGCATAACTTTTGTTTTTATGTATATTCCGCATGGTAATGTCCCTCAGTTGGGATGGGGGACATTACATTATGGTATCAGAGCTTTGGTTTAAACACTGGGCTTGTATGGGCTCGAACCAATGCGAATTGGTGAAATTTAATTTCACATATTTTGTTTGTGACTGATTTGGGGAAAAAAAGAATTTAGAGAGAAATCCCCAAATCCGTGGGAAAAATATGAGTTTGAATGACTTAGGATGGTTTAACAAGGTTAATGGAGTAGATCGGTGAACTTGCAGGTCGAAATTCGATCTGGAATGCTCAAAATACGAGTTTTAATGGCCGCTTAGAGAGTTACACGCAATTTTGTGGAACGACAGCTGCGCTCTCTTTTGAACTTGAGATCGACGACTAGGATTCAGTATGATAAATTTAAAAACTTGTAATGTTTAGACCGTTTGAAAGGTTGATAAAATCGATGACAAGGATTCATTTTGGGGGATGAGAAATGGATCGGATCAACGATTTGTATTCATCGGGGTTTTGGTTTAAAAATTTTCTGAGTGTGAAGTTCGACAATAGAATCCACCGACGAACGATGGTTAGATTGGCGAGTTTGGCGAAGTGTTGGAAATTCTCCAAGAGAATTCATTGACGATCGATGGACAAATCAATCGAAATGACAAAGAGTTGGGTTGGCCATAAGACATTTTGACCATCGATGGCCGATGGTTAGGGGTTGGCCGAATCTACTGAAGTGTTTTCAATCGTCAATGGCCGATGGTCCGGTGTCGATCGATTCAATGAAGTGTCTTAAAAAAGCAACAAAAGTTGTCGATGGCCGATGGGCCGATGGTCGAAGGTCGGATCTAATTTGGCAGAGTGTTCGAACCAAGCAAGAGAATTTTTTGATGGCCGATGTGTCAATGGTTTGACGTCAACCGAAGTCGGTGAGGCATCCAGGTTTTCCAAGAGAATAGGCCGATGGTCGATGGGGAAAAGAGGACGAAGATGTCATCATAAACGTGTCATGACACGTCAACATCCATGTGGAATGCCATGTCAACATCCAGGTGTCATACCATGTTAACATCCACGTGTCATGCCACGTCAGCCAACAAAAGTGGTCGATGGTCGATGGTCAAATCAACCGATTTGGGAAAGTGTTCGACAGTCATCAGGGATCGCTGATCATCGATGGTCAGGCATCGATAGATTCAGTGGGGAGTTTTTCATTCACCAACAAATATCGTCGATGGCCGATTTAGGAGTTGTTTGAAAATCGAGTGTCAGGGAAATGGACCGACGACCGATGGTCGGATCAGTAGCTTTGGAAAAACGATGTGTGCGCCTAAAGGATGATGTCTATCGCCGATAGCCAACAAGGTCAGATAAACAGTTGTTGTGCATTGTTATTTGAGATCAATGGGTAATATTCAAAGGGATGTTAACACAATAAAACAGTCAAATTTCTACGAAATTTTTTGGTTTTTGAAGGTCATTAACTTGCAAGGCATTTTTGAAGCCCTAAACGACATTTTTAGCAAGTCAAAACCCATGAGAATAGACTATATCAAGGTACACTATGTCTCTACAACTCAAATAAAAGAACTCAAAGAGATCTATCCAATGAGCTAAATGGTTCACAAAATGGAGCTCGTATGAGAAAGTTACAACCAAAACAGTGAGGGTAAAATTTTGGCACCAATATTACTTCCAGAGGGCATAACTCTATGCTTAGAAGTCTGTTTGGGTCACAGGAGTAGTCGATGGAAATCTTATGACCCATAAAATATAGTGACAATGCTAGATTTTGGTTATGGATACATGTGCAGGAAGAGAAACAAGACACCCATAGCATACATGAGTAAATTGAGTAAAACAACTTAAACTTCTCCGGACCATAACTTTCAGCTCGAAGCTCGGATTTGAGCAAACAAATAGTCGTTGGAAAGGTCCTAAGGAATAGAAGACATATGTAAACCCAAAATTTTTATTTGGGCAAAAACATTTCTCAGAAATTAATAAATATATTTCTGTAGCATTAAAAAGAGTGGAATTGCAACATGTAGTTGTTGTAACTTTTCACTCCAAATTCAGATTGAGGCATGAGTATAGTTGTTGGGAAGCTGTTTCGGGGAGGAATGCATCAAAAAAATAAAAATTTGAATTGGTGCAATGTGTACTTCATAAATTGATGAAGAAATAACTTGTATTCTGTATGATGAAATGTTTTATGCTATGCATATTTCTAACAATAATTATTATATGCACATTTCTTGTAGAATTAGAGGTATACAAAGAAGCTTTAGCTCTTATATGAAGAATAGAGTTATGGAAGATTCCCGGGGATCTTACAACCATGAGGAAGAGATCATAGGTCTGCATGTCAACATGGGGAATGCTAAGATAGAGTCAAATGGAATAAGAGATAGGCAAGAGCCTATAACTATGAGAAACCTGCATAGGGAAGTGCAGAGTTACATGGATGATAATGAAAGGATTATGAAGGCTCATGAAGAGATATTTAAAATCTTAAACATGTTGCATAAGCAAGTTAACAAATATTCTACACCAAGAAAGCAGTTAGTGCTAGATAAGTATCAACATCTAGATCCCATAGCAAAAGGGATGATCATGAAAATGATAGGCAGTCAAGAAGCATAAGCATGAGACATCATTCTCCAAGGCAGTCCACTAGAAGAACTCATGCAAGTTCAGGTCCAGGGAGGAGCCCAAGTGTGTCTCGTGTTCGGAGGCAAAGAAGAGGGCATGAGGCAGACATCTTGCAAGGTGAACTCAGGAAAATCAAGCCACCTAATTTCAATGGTGAGCATAGGAAAGGATAAGAGGCAGAGGTAGAGCCTGACTGTTGGAAATGAATATCTCCAGCTACATGATTACCCATCTCGATTAGAAGCTAGAATTTCCACCTACCACTTGCAAGGAAAGGCAACCATGTGGTGGGATCAACTTAAGCAAGCCAAGAACCTTGATGAGAAAAGGATCTCAGGGAGACAGTTCAAAGGATATTTCCAAGAGAAATGTTTGTACAAGCATTACTATAAGAGAAAGATGAAAGAGTTATTTGAACTCAAGTTGGGAACCAAGACAATAGAGGAATATGAGAAGAGGTTCTTTGAATTGTTGATGCATGTTGACTTCATCAAGGATGAGAAGGTTAAAATCCAAAGGTTTCTAAGTGGGTTACCCTCCTTCTACAATGACAAGATACAATATGATAATCCCAAGACTTTGGACGAAACCATAAGGAGAACAAGGCACCTTTATGAGCAAAGCAAAGGAAGGCTAGTGTTCCAAAAGGATTGGAATGACAAGATGAAAAGGAAAAAGGATCAAAGGCAGAAAGGTTTTAAGCCACCATTTTTTAGAAATAAATCCCAAGCAAATTGGCAAGGTCAAGCAGCCCAAAATGAGAAAAAGAATGCAAATTCATTTGGGAAAATGCCAAGGAAACAACCTGTTCAATGTTGGGGATGTGAGAGAAATCACTTATATAGGGACTACCCTCACAAAGGAGAAAGAATGAGGATTTTCCACAACATTCAGGAGGATGAAACAATGGAAGACATGGGAGGAAGCATGCCAAGGATTTATGCAGCGTTGGGCAACAATAATGTAGAATATCAATCCCCCATGATCTAAGTGGAAGTTAAGATTGATAACCATCCCATAAAAAAATTGATTGATTCTGGAGCTAGCCATAATTACATAAATGCTAACATTGTTGAAATATTTCACTTGCAAATAAGTAAGCATAAGAAATCTTGGTTAGTTCAGTTAGCCATAGGGGCTAAGAGGAAAATCAATGAGTTGGTTAAATATTGTCAAATAGACATGCATGGAATTAGCACAAAGGTATATGTAAACATCATACCATTGGATTCATATGGTTTTCTAATTGGCATGGATTGGTTGGAGAAACATCATGATGTCCTAGACTGTTACAACAAGACAATAACATGTAGCTATTAGAGAGATTTCATCTATGCAGTTGAAGAAGAACTTCATGAAGTGATGTTAGATGTTTGTAGCCCATATGGAGGAGGCAACCAAAGAAAAAGTGGCAAGCATTGAAGACCATCCAGTCTTGAGGAATTTTGAATATGTTTTTAGAGAAACTCTAGGATTTCCACCAAAGAGAGACATAGATTTCTCTATTGATTTGGTGCCAGGAGCTGCCCAAGTGTCTTGGATACCTTACAGAATGTGCACACTAGAACTAAAAGAGTTGCAGATGCAGCTTGAAGAAGTTTTTAAGAAGGGATATATATGCCCAAGTGTATCACCTTGGGGAACCCCGATTATTTTTGTAAAGAAGAAGGATGGAACCTTAAGGCCATGTATTGATTTCAAGTAGCTTAATAAGGTTACCATAAAGGATAAGTATCATTTGCCCATAATTGATGATTTGTTTGATTAGCTGAAAGGTGCAAGAATATTTTCCAAGATTGACTTGAGATCAGGTTATCATCAAGTAAGGACAAAGGAAGAAGGCATAATCAAGACAACATTCAGAACAAGATATGGGCATTATGAATTCACAATAGTGCCATTTGGGTTATCAAATGCACTAGCAGTATTTATGTGTTTTATGAATGGAGTGTTCATGGAGTACCTCGACAAGTTTGTAATTGTGTTCCTAGATGATATCCTCGTCTACTCTAAATCAAAAGAGGAACATGAGAAATATTTAAGAATGGTATTGCAAGTTTTAAGAGAGCATAGATTGTATGCTAAGCTAAGTAAGTGCATATTTTATCAAAAGAAGATTCACTACTTGGGGCATATAATATCAACAACAAGGATAGTAATGGATCCTGAAAAGATAGAGACCATTAGAGGATGGCCAACACCAAAGAATGTGACCGAGGTTAGATCATTCATGGGTCTTGTCGGGTAGTATCGAAGATTCATAAAATATTTTTCAATTATTGCAAGTCCAATCACTTCTTTGCAAAAGAAGGGAGCAAAGTTCGAATGGACTCCCATGTGTGAAGAGAGTTTTTAACAGTTGAAGGGATTATTGACAAGTGCACCAATATTGAATATTGCATATCCAAACTAAGATTTTTTTATGTGCACTGATTCATGCAAGGAAGGACTCGGTGGAGTTCTTAGTCAATGGGACCATGTGGTATGCTACAAGTCTAGAAAATTAAAATAGCATGAGAGGAATTATGATACACATGACTTGGAGTTAGCAACGATTGTACATGCATTGCAAATGTGGAGGTATTACCTTATGGGTAAGAAATTTGGGGTAATGACAAACCACTCTGATATGAAGCATTTGTTTGGACATCCAACACTAAATACTAGGAAAACTAGATGACTGGAATTTCTGAGTGAATATGACTTTGAAATTAAGCATATAAAGGGCATAGAAAATCAAGTGGCTGATGCACTCAGTATGAGAGGTCATGAAGTGCATACTGTAGCCATCATCATGTACAAGACATATCTGAAAGACAACATTATTGCAACAACAAATTCAGATCAACACTATGTGAAAATAAATGAGACATTACAACAAGGTAATTTTCAGCAGAAATTTAATTATTATGAGTTGAAAGAAGATATAATTCTCATGCACAAGGATAAGGTGTATGTGTCGAACTCCATTGAATTGAAAAGTGCAGTGCTGAAGTAGATGCATAATGTGCCATATGTAGGGAAACTAGGATATGAGAAAACAATTGCAGCAGTAAGAAGCCAATATTTTTGGCCAGGAATGAAGAAATAAGTGGCTAATTACATAGCCAAATGTCTAGAATTCCAAATAGTAAAGATGAAAATAGACACCCAACAGGTTTTCTACAACCATTGCCCATTCTGGAATGGAAGTGGGAAGTTGTCACAATTAATTTTATTACTAAGCTTCCTAGAACAATGAAGCAACATGAATCCATCATGGTGGTGGTGGATAAATTGACTAAAACAACACATTTTATTCCAGTAAAGACTACACACAAGGCAACAAATATTGTAGATATCTACATGAAAGAAGTTGCTAGGATACATGGGGTACCTAAATCAATAGTTTCAGACAGAGATCCAAAGTTTACTTCCAATTTTTCGAAAGGTTTATTCAATGGATCTAGTACAAATTTAAATCTTAGTACAACATATCATCCAGAGTCGGATGGGCAAATAGAAAGGACTAACAAGATAATTGAGGACATGCTTAGAATGTATGTGATGGATCAACCATCAAAGTGGGAAGATTATATCCATTTAATTGAATTTGCTTACAATAATGGATATTAGGCCTCATTGAAAATGAGTCTGTTTGAGGCATTGTATGGCAGAAAATGTAACACACCAGTGAGTTGGGATAATCCAGCAGACAAAGAAGTTGTTGGACAAGAATTGTTAAAGAAAATGGAAGAGCGGATGGAAAAGATAAAGCATAATTTAAAGGCTGCCCAGGATAGGTAGAAAATTTATACAGGAAGGAACATAGTTTTCATATATTTTAAAGTGGGAGAACATGTGTTTTTGAAAGTGAAGGCAAAGAGAAGTTCGCTAAGACTAGGAAGTTGCTCGAAGTTGGCAGCAATATATTGTGGGCCTTTTGAAATATTAGAAAGGATAGGGCCAGTTGCATACATGTTAGATTTTCCTACATCCATGAGAGTGCATAACATATTTCATGTATCATTGTTTAAGAAATATGTGCCTGATCCTAACCACATAATTGATTGGAATGTGATTCAGGTGCAACATGAATGGTATTTCCGGGTGGAACCGGTACGCATCCTGAACTGGAAAGTCAAACTGCTCAGGAACAAAGCCATAGGGATGGTAAAGGTTCAATGGAACTACTACGGTATTGAAAATGCTACATGGGAGCATGAAGAAAACATGCAGGCGGATTACCCACAAATTTTTGATAGATTTGAAGAAAACATAATGCAAGACTCCATTTTGAGCAACTAAAATTATGGAACCACATCTCCGAGTCCTAGCCAATTGCATTGTGGACCTTGATAAAAGAATGGATTATTCCTTGGGTTAGCCTTGATAGACAGATGACACATCTCTTGGGTTATCCCTGATAAATGAATGGTGCATTCCTTGGGTTAACAAGTTGAGATGAACATGAGATTATGGTCAGAGCTGTTGTTGGATTTGTCAAATTGCAGGATTTGATTTCTAAGTATTGTGATGTAAATTTTCATATATGTATATCGGCATAGAGTGCACCGAGGATGGTGCATAATTGTATGAGAGGGGAAATGTAACATCCCCACTATAATACCTAGTTTAATTACTACTTATGTAGATATAATATGTGGATACAACTAAGCGATGTAAAATCCAAATTGTAGTTCCTTGTTTTATTAATAAAAATGTGATGCCAATTGCTAAGGGGACATGGAAAAGAGATGGGGGCTGAATTAATCCACAAGAGGGGGGAGTGTCTAGGATAATGGACAAGAGGGGTCCAAGGAGGAAATTATCCATGTATATTAATTTAACCCATTCTCCTAAATTTGCTATTTGTATATGAACCTTCCCATTTCTAATTGAGTGTTCCCAAAGCCAATCATTGAATACATGTAACAGGGTGGGTGTGAGTGGTCACATCCCAAAGTTATTGGGCACATGGGGTTTGAGTTCAATCAGTTTGGGGAAGAGTGTGAGTCAAGAAGGACAAGATAAAGAGAGAAAATCCGCATGGGTTGGGACAACAATTTTTAGTTAGTCAAGTTTGGGCATGGGAAACAGGGAGAGAGCAAGAAATAGAGCTTGAAGTTGATGTAGCCATGGAAGGAAAATTCTAGAGCATGCTAAAGCGTAATTGGAGCGATTTGGAGCTAGAAAAACTGAAGAGCCAGGTTGTTAGGCATGAAGAGTGAAATCTTATGTGAATTTCACTAAAACAACAAGTGTTTGTTGATAATTTTCCTAGCAACAAGTTCCCTTGAGTTCCTAGCTAAGAGATTCCTAGCTACCTGTTCCAGTGAGACCCTGGTAAATGAATGGAACATTCCTTGTGTTAATCATGATAAACAGATGGCACATCCCTTGGATTATCCCTGATAAATGAATGGTGCATTCCTTGGGTTGGACAGGCCAAGAGGAAGAGAGCTAGTGGAAAATCAAGATAGTTGTAGGAGAATATCAGTTGGGTTGAGAGTTTTATGAGCTGTGAGCGGATTGTGAGAGGCCACCCTCTTTTGTGGATTGCTAGCTTCAACTCTGGGGTGATTGGTTGTTGAGATTTGGAACAATCAGTGTATGGTTGGGTGGAACGTCTGTCCCAAGTAGATGGTTGCACAACTGTTGTGAAAAGATAAGTGTTTTATCTTGATGTTGTGTTAAGTTATGTGTTTAATTTTTGTGTATGAACTCTATGTATTTGTAGGTGATATATATGATGTTGTAATGAATTGTTTAGCTGCATTTCATGTTGATTATTAGCATGTTGTATATGCTTCTATTTTGTGGTTATAAACAATAGCTAAATCTGTTTTAATTTGTAGTTGAAAGCTACAAGAAATGACTTAACTGCAAATGAATTAAATTAGTTAGCAGAAATTTTGTTTTTATGTATATTCCGCACTGTAATGTCCCTCAGTTGGGTTGGGGGGCGTTATAGGATTTTAGGGTGGAAGTAGTACACATCTTGGACTGGAAATCCAAAGTGCTCAAGAACAAAGCCATAGGGTTGGTAAAGGTTCAATGGACCTGCTACGGTCCTAAAGATGCTACATGGGAGCATGAAGAAAACATGCGGGAAGAGTACCCATGAATTTTTGACAATTTTGAAGAAGGAAGAATGCAAGACTCCATTTTGGAAAGCTAGAGTTTCAGAACCACATCTCAGAGTCCTAGCCAACTGCGTTGGGGACCTTGATAAATGAATGGATCATTCCTTGGGTTATCCATGATAAACAGATGGTTTATCCCTTAGTTTAACCTTGATAAATGAATGGTGCATTCCTTGGGTCGATGAGTTGAGAGGAACAAGAGATTGATGGTTGGAGCTGCTGTTGGAGTTGTTTAATTGCATAATTTTCATTCCTAAGTGTTGTGATGTAAAATTTCATATATGTATAAGTATATCGACATAGAGTGCACCGAGGGTGACACACAATTGTAGGGGAGGGGGAATGTAACATCCCCATTATAATCCCTAGTTTAATCAATGCTTATGTGGATATAATATGTGGCTACGACCAAGCAATGTAATATCTGAATGGTATTTCAATGTTTTAATAATAAAATGTGATGCCAACTGCTAAGGGGACATGGACAAGAGATGGGGGTTGAATTAATCCACAAGAGAGGGAAGTGTCTAGGATAATGGAAAATAGGGGGTTAAAGGGGGATTACCCATGTATATTAATTAAACCCATTTTCCTAAACTTGCATATTGCATATGAACCTTCCCATTTTTGATTGCGTGTTCCCAAAGCCAATCATTGAATACATGTAATAGGGTGGGTGTGAGTGGTCACATCCCATAGTTATTGGGCACATGGGGGTTGAGTACAATCATCTTGGGGAAGAGTGTGAGTCAAGAAAGGAAAGCCACAAGAGAGAGGAAATCCATATGGGTTGGGACAACAGTGGGTAGCAGTCAAGTTTGTGCATGGGAAGCAAGGAAGGGAGAAGGAAATAAAGCTTGGAGTGGGTGAAATTGTGAAGGGTGAACCCTGGAGCATAACTAGAGTGAATTGGAGATGGAGAACTGAAGAGCCAGGTTGTCAGGCCTGAAGAGTTAACTCCTGTGTGAGTTGCACTAAAAAAAAAAGTGTTTGTTGTTGGTTTGCCGATATTTTTCCTAGAAACAAGTTCCCTTGAGTTTCCAACTGAGAGATTCCCAGTTACTTGTGTCAGAGAGACCTTGATAAACTAATGGAAAATTCCTTAGTTTAATCGTGATAAATGGATGGTACATCCCTTGGGTTATCCCTGATAAACAGACGGTACATCCCTTGGGTTATCATTGATAAATGAATGATGCATTCCTTGGGTTGGGAAGGTTAGGAGGAAGAGAGATGGTAGAAAAATCAGGATAGTTGTAGGAGAATATCAGTTGGGTTATGAGTTTTATGAGTCATGAGTGGAATGTGAAAGACCCTCTTTTGTGGATTACTAGCCTCAGCTCAGGGGTGACTGGCTGTTGAGATTTGGAACAATCATTCTATGGTTGGGTGGAACGTTCGTCCAAAGAAACTGCTTGCACGATTCTTGTTTAAAGATAAGTGTTTATTTTGTACCGAGTTATTTACACGTGTTATTGTTGTGCATGAACTTTGCATGAATGATAATGACTTATACGTTGTTGTAATGAAATGTTTAGTTGTATTTCATATTGATTATTAGCATGCTTTAGATGTATCTATTTTATGGTTATAGACTGTAGCTAAATATGTTATAAATATGTAGTTGTAAGCTACAAGAAATTGGCTAACAGTAAATAAATTACCTTAGTTAGCAGAAGTTCCATTTTTATGTGTATTCCACACGTAATGTTGCTTAGCTGGAGGCTAGATACGTTACAAAATGGTATGAGTGTTACACGTCAAAATTACTCAACTGGATAAGTGTCGCATGTTCCTCTCAATTGTCGTAAGTGTCGCATCTTCCTTACAACTTTCGCAAGTGTCGCAAGTTGGTCACAAGTGTCGCAAACGTTGTTCAAGCATACTGCCATAACGACGACACTAAGGAGGCACTTAAAACATCTCATACACTTGATTTGGAGAAGGAGAACTAGTTAACTAGAGTCAAGAAACTCTTATCACCTGAGAAGAGCTCTTAAACAAAAGTTCTGAGGGTGAGCACTCCCCTACATCAGCCTGAGGAGCACTGGCGCTCCCTTGTAAGGCCTCAGGGAGCGTTATAACGCTTGTCTGCCCCTCTGAAGGAGCACTATCCACCATTGGAGCGCTGGCGCTTCCCTCAAGCTTCCTAGGGAGCGCTACAGCGCTTTGATGCCCATTTTGAGGGAGCGTTGCCTAATCTGAGGCAGTAGTTGGCCCGTTGAGGAGAATAAGGGGAGGATCTTTCAAGTTTAGAAGGCAGTTGCATTTGAATTCTTGGTTCCATCAGGAGATCCTTGATCTTAGGAGGAAGTTCCTCAACTTGTTCTAAAGATAACTCAAGAGGTTAAGCTCCTCTTAACCTATATAAGCAAGCTCTATGATGGTGAAAAAGGGGGAAGAATTGCTAGCATGAAACCTATGATCTCATAGGAAACACACAGTCAACCAAAGGCGAGTGATCAGTGAAGCTGTTGTCATACAGGTTGTGGATCTTTCAAGCAGGGGTTAGACGAAGATGTCGCATTCGCATCTACGATTGTAAGTATTGTTGTCGTTATTCTCATTAATATGACACGCTTGGCCTGTTTATTTCTAGTTTGTGTTTGATGTTACATGAACTTATCATTGATAGATAGATCTGTTTTCAAGCTAATATCAATAGAGTAGGAAGTGGTTGTATTGTGTTTGTCTACATGACTCAGCGAGGAGCAAAGGATTGAAGCTCAACTCAGAGCGTGCATGGAGAAACGTCGATAAAGAGGTACTTCTATTCTCCTTCCTTCTCATGTGTTAGTTTGTATAGATTTGAAAGGAAGTCAGTGTCCACGTTAAGCATTTTCTATATTAGAGTTAAGGTCAAGCTCTTTGAGGCAATCTACATGTTCGCAGGGAGATTTTCCTCAACAATGAGAGCTGATAATAAGAGAGTTTTGCATGGCGTGGCCCAACATGGGTGGTTGGGTACGTTACATATTGTATGGTGTTGTCCTACCCTATGGGTTCTAGATTAATAAAGTGGATATTTTTCTATATTGTTCTTTGGATCTATTATAGTGTTTTTGTATTCTAGTAAGTCCTATTACATTTATTTCATTCACACTACGACTTATTTATTAAAAGTGGCCTTTATACATAACAATACTTATCTACTATTATTCTCCTTGGGTGCCTCCCTAGGTACCCCATATTATTCCCCCCAACTACACTACAAAAATAAAAATGCGAGAGAAAAATAATATTTCAAATGATAGCAACAACAAACATAAATCACATGAGATTTACCCTGGAAAAGCCTTACGTGAAAAACTAACCAACAATAGATCTATTATTTCCCTTGGCCAAATCCAACTAAGTTGGCCAATTTCTTGGCCTCGACCAAGTGAGCCTTCACCTCCAAACTCTTGACACATTACAATGGAGTATCACCAACCTTTTATAGGTCGTCATTACATGTAATCCACGGGCTCAATACCACCGGTCACTAATACCATGTTCCCAAAACCACCATTGTTGACCTAACAACTTTGACTCTTTCAACGAGTCAAGTTTATCTTAACATTATGTACTTAACCTCGTGTCAAATTAATCATGCATTTTGCAACTAGATAAAAGATACATTATCTAGAACTAATTGATCTAGGTGGACATCAGTGGCCACCCACCTATTCCACTGACTCAAATTAAAGTTTCCATCTTACCATTTTTTCTACATTTTTTTGGGTCCCAAGCTTCCAGGGCCATTTTGAGACCCCGAACGACATTTTTTTGACTTGGCAGCACCCAATAAATTCTTGTTGGGATGTATTGGGTGATTTGGAATGTATACTCCTTGGATATACCTTTCCAATGGGGTACCGAGCACCCTAAATGGAGATTGTATGAAAAATTTGCGCCCTCGGGAAGTTGATGTATCAACTACCCCCATCCGGGCTCACAAACCTTTTGGCATTTCATCTTATGAGGTTAGGGTTTTGGATGTTTAGAGTTTTCTAATTTATGATTTATGTTAAAAGGGATTTCAGATCATCATTGTAATCAAATTAAGGTACAAGTTAACTTTGATATTCCTTTATTTGAAGGCTAGATAGGCACTGACACTTTGGAAAAATGGTTAAGTCTACTGGAGGGTTATTTCTCTATCCAAAAATTTTCCAACAGTGAAAAAAATACCTTTTCACTCCTTAAGGCCCTTCTCAATGATATAGATTGGTGGGAAACTTACTATGAGCAACATGCCAAGGATGAGTCTGCAATTTTTAGGCCATGACCCACTTGGCAATATTTTGTTGATGCCCTCAAGAAACAATATTACCCTGTTGGAAACTATGACGACCAATACACGAGATGGACCATGTTGCGTCAAGAGAGGGGCCAAAAAGTGTCGAAGTTCACAAATACCTTCCATGCCTTGCACACCAAGCTGGGTATCAAATAATTCGAGCGACATATGGTTCTAAAATATTGTGGGGCTCTACATAGGTACATCCAAACCGAAATAGAGTTTTTGGACATCTCGTCATTTGGAGTTGTTTATCGATATGTTATCAAAATTGAGCAAAAAATTAAGCAACAGAACAAGCGGGAGTTTAGGTATGTAAATATGCAATAACTGAAGTATGGTAAGGGTGGCCCTAAATCCTAGGGAAAATGACAAAGTAAGGATGGCCAATCCCAAGACAACCAGTCCAAGCCACCAACAAAGAAGGGTGATGGGAAGTTGAAGAAGGACACTAGAAAGTGGTGCATGTTCCACACAATCCCTTGGCACAATATTGATGAATGTTGCTCCAAATAGTCATTTTTGGTTTATATGAAAGCCTCCGGGTTAGATGTTGACTCAAAATTTGATAAAGAACCAGAAAAAGGGAAAATAGATCATTGATGCAAAACCCAGTGTGTCCATCGCTACCACAAAAGTCCAACGGAAGGAGCTAGAGGAGCCTGAATAAGGGGCGAGCCTCTTCCACTCGTAGATGTGGGTGAAGGGGACCCCACTCCATTTCATTATTGACAGTGGCAGCTAGCAGAACCTAATATTAGCAGACGTCGTCGAGAGGTTGAACCTGGAAACAATGTCACATCCTCAACAATACACCATCGGTTGGCTTAGCCAAGGATGAGACATCCGCGTCGGCCAACAATGTCGTCCACACTACAACATCAAACCCTTCAAAGACGAGGTCTTGTGTGATGTTTCCCCCCTTGAAGTTTGTGATGTTTTTTTAGGACAACCATATATGTGGAAGCATCATGTTGTTGATGAATCTAGGCCTCGTAGTGTTATTATTACTTTGGGAGATCAACTCTACAGGGTACTAGAGGTAATCCCAACTATTGCGGTCTCTTTGATCTTTGCAAAGTAGTGTAGAAAGTTGGTCTCTCAAACTGGGAGATTTGTCCTCTTTATGGTTTGGTCGGAAGGTGAACGAAAGGTCACTACAACCACCAAAACCTCTGCATGAGATCTATCTACACAACAACAACATGTGGATAAGATAATAGAAGAGCACAAAGACATATTTTCCTCACCTATTGGGGTGCCTATGCACTTTCAGGTAAATAAATCAATTGATTTGACTCCTGATGCTCCTCTGCCTAATGGCCCTATGTATAGGCATTATGTTATGGATAATAAAGAAATTGAACGCTAGATCCAAGAGCTAATTGTGAAGGGCCACATCAAACCAAGATCCTCACCTTGCAGGAGCCCAGTTGTTTTGGTACATAAAAAGGATGGGACATGGTGACTTTGTATTGATTATAGAGCCCTGAACTAAATCATAGTCAAGAACCGGTACCCAATCCCCTAGATTGATGATCTTAGCGATCAACTCAAGGGAGCCGAGTTTTTCAGTAAGATTGATATGAAGTCAGGCTACCACCAGGTGTCAATTGAGAAAAATGATGTATGCAATACAACCTTCAAGTCTAAATGTCTCTTCAAGTGGTTGGTCATGCCTTTCGGTAAAAACTTGGGAGGAACATTTGAAGCATATTCAACAGGTGTTGGTTGGAAACTTGCGACAACACAAGTTATATGCCAATTTGGAGAAGTGTTCCAATATTTGGGATACATCGTGGATGAGCAGGGTGTGCATGTGGATCCAATCAAGATCTAAGTCATCCGTGATTGGTCGGCCTTGAAGATAATGACCGAGCTCTGCAGCTTCTTGGACCTCACCAACTTCTACCACCGGTTTGTGTTGGGGTTCTCTCTTATCACTTGGGCCCTAAGCTAGGTGACCAAGGATGGAGTGAAGGCCAAGTTTACGTGGGTTGCATCCCAACAAAAATTATTCAAATATTTGAAATTTCACCTTTGCTCAACACCAATCCTTATTCTTCCAGACTTGCAACAACCATTTCATATTGAGACAGATGCTTTAGATTATGTTATCGGTGCAGTCCTCACTCAACATGGGAATCCAATAGCTTATCACAGTGAAACACTGTCTAATTTTGTTTGCAGATACCCCACCTGCAACAAATAGATGCACTTCATTGTGCATGCATATTGATAGTGGAAGAATTACATTATTGGGAAGGAAATGATCATCCACATTGATCATAGGCCTCTGCAATTCATGCAAACACAAGGAAATTTACAGAATGAACACCATCAAAAGTGGTCCACATACCTGCAACAATTCCATTTGAACATCAAGTATAAGAAGTGAAACACCAACCATGTCGTAGATTGCCTCAATCGACCCTTGGTTGTGGCACTAACCATAATTCTTAACTCATGTGGGCATGAGATGTCCGGGTGGCCACAATTATATAATAATGACTCTGACTTTGTTGTTTCCTATCATACATTGAGTGCAGGAAAAACAAATCCATACTTTCATCTCCAGGATGGATTGTTATGCCATCTGATCCATATTTGTGTTCCTTCAAGAGCACATGCAAAGATGATTTGGGAATCTCATTACAACCGAGCAACATGACATTTTGGTGTAGAAAAAATAGTGGCAGTACTGCAAAAGCATTTTTATTGACCAAAGCTTCAACAAGATGTCTGCAAGTACATCAGATCCTGCACTGCTTGCACCATTTCCAAGACCACCATAAAAAAACAAGGGCTATACACCCCTCTTCCTACTCCAGAGAGGCCTTGGGAATCCATCTCCATGGATTAGATGTCCGGTCTACCTTCCACCAAGCATGGGAATGACTATGTCTTCATGGTCGTTGATTGATTATCTAAGATGGTCATTTTTGCACCCTGCAAGAAGAGCATCATAGTCAAGGCCACTGCAACCAAGCTCTTCTTTGAACATGTTTGGGTTCATTTTGGGCTCCCATAAACCATTATCTCATATTTATTTTTTTTATGTCTAGAGGAATCAGCAACTAGTTGGGCACGTGCTCGCGTTACACATGGTCGTGTTATCCAACCGCTACCACTATAACCTCCAGGTGTGCCCATGATGCCCCTTACGTGGCACACAAGGTAAGTCGGGGGGAGTTGAACTCGAAACCTCATGGAACTTCATTTTCATGGCACTTGCCAATTGAGCTACCCCCTCGGGGGCAACCATTATCTCATATTGAGATAGTAGGTTCCTGAGAATTTTTTGGTCCAGCCTATAGTCGATGATGGACACCAAGCTGACCAAATTGACTGCCTTCCACCCATAGACTGATGGAAAAACAAAGGTATTCAACATGATTATTATCCATATTTGGAGGATGTACAATTCCAAACATCCATGCACATAGGATGGAATTTATGTTCAACATAGCTACAACATAGCCCTCCACAACTCTATTGGCCATAACCCTTTTCAGGTGTGCTTGGGGTTCCAACCATTGACCCCCATTGATGTATCTCTGTCCATTGCAGTTGCACATGAATATTCCTCCCATGCTCAGACCAAGGCTGATCGGGTTGCCAAATTTTTTGAGCGAATCCAACACATCCAACAAAAAGTTCATAATATTTTGTAGAAAGTGAATTCCAAGTACAAGAAGCACCATGATTAACATCAGGTACCACATAAGTTTTAGGTGGGAGATAAGGTATGGTTACATTTGTAGAAAGAGAACCTCAAGGGACCCTATCAGAAGCTATGCCCACTCTGATACATGCCTTATACCATCACCAAGACTATGGGTGAGAATTATTTTGAATTAAGTATTCCTCCTTTCCTTGGCTTGCACCCAATATTTAATGTGGAACTGCTTCGACCATATTTTCCACCTCTCTTGGACACTTCAGATGCGACCGAGAAATCGGTCCCTACATAACTCAATCTTGACTGCATTGAACAAGCGGAATTTGATCGGATCATGGACACCAATATGAAGGGAACCCTCCAACAGAACATCTAACTCTATCGGGTCGTCAAAGCAAGGCAATTTCTTCATCAGGGCAAGTGGCTCACTAGGAGTTAGATTCAACAGAATTTTCCCCATATGAAGGAGGAACTTGATGCAATGGAGACCATTTCTTCCTAAGGGGTGAGGACTGATATAGGTGTACATCGATGGCTTCCCACCTATTCCACTGGCTCAAATTATAGTTTCCATCTTGCCATTTTTTCTATAGTTTTTTGGGTTCCAAAATTTCGAGGTCATTTTGAGGCCCTAAACGACGTTTTTTTTACTTGAAAATGTTCCATAGATTCTTGTTGGAATGTATTAGGCCATTCGAAATGTGTACTCCTTGGCTATACTTTTTTTACGGGGTACCAAGCACCCCAAACTAAGAGCATATGAAAAATTTGTGCCCTAGAGAATTTGACGTATCAACTACCCCTATCGGGGCCCACAAACCTGTTGGTGTTTCATCCTCTCGGGTTACGGTTTTGGATGTTTAGAGTTTTCTCATTTATGCTTTATGTTAAAAGGGATGTTGGAGCCTCATTGTAATCAGCTTCTTGCGAATGAGCGTAGCTGACACATCTCTCTTCATAGATAAGCTACCACCATTCTAGATATCTTGCGTGCTTTGCATTTTACAGTCTTTTGTATTCCAAACAATCATTAGTAGAATCTGAGTTTTATTGTTTTACTGTATTACTGTGTTCCTTGCAATATCTCTGTGTATATCCTTGTTGTATCTTTGTTATATTTCCGCCTTCATGTCATTCTCAAAATAATATGGATCACTAATGGACCCTTATTGTTGACACCATAGAGAGATTGAATATGGACATCTCCAGTTCAAAGACCCAGAGTGAGAACAACGAAACTAGTCAAGGTCATATCTGTCTCAATGATCATCAAAACCATAAGGAATTAGCACACGAATTTCAATCATTGAAAATTTAGGTGGATGAGAAATCTGTAAGTTTTAAACATGTGAAGTAAATAAATTCATACATATTCTTAAGCAAAACAAAAATTAATCAATGTCTCATACACATAATACACAGAGATTTACGCTAGAAACCCTTAACCGGGAGAAAACCAACCTTCCTTGTTGTCACACCTTTCAACTCTTCATTGTATTAATTTCACCATTCACCACACAATATATACAATGTTTTAGGTATTTCGTAGCTACCAAAACCCTAATCCCTTAATCCGAGATTAATTTAGAAAACCACTAAAAATAGAAAAATCTGCTAAAATAGAAAAAAAACACCCAAACATCTGACAAAGTTGTCGAATCTGACATGCCCACACACACACACATGCTAATAATATAACACATACCCAACAAAATCCTCATATCTTTGTAAAATTAAAAGGATGCTTGAGTCACTAGGATCCAAATTGTAAAAAAGGTGAAAAATATACCCTTAATGTATTGGAACTTTGATCAAGAAGCGTCACTTAAACTTAGAAAGTTTGTGTACAAACTAAGGAAGGAAAATACACCCACCTTTAGTGGGTATTTGAAAGAGGAAATGAAGCGGAGGCATAGTTGGTCAATATTGAGGACATTTTTTAGTATATGAGCTCAATTCCTTGAAAAAAAACAAATTTGTCAACTACCAACTAATGGATGATACAAATCTCTAGTGGGATCACCTAAAAAAGAAAGAGAAAGTGGATTAAGAACATTTGGAATGAGAAACATTCAAGAAACATTTGGAGGACAAATATCTAGGAAAAATGCATTACCATAGAAATGAAGTTTAATATTATACATTAAAAAACGACAACATGACTGAGGAAGAATACAAATTAAGGTTTATAGAATTGGATAATATGCCCATGGACTCAACGAAGAGTCTCTAGATGGAATAATCATTGGAGGATTCAAGGACCATGTCAAGGACAAATTTTGAACCTTCATGCCAAAGACCCTATCAGAGATGATAATGTGAAAAATGTTGCATGGACCCAAAGTCAAACAGAGGAAGAAATCAAGTGGTATACTTTGTTATGAACATAAATAACATGAATATACATGAGATAATATAAACAATAAATAATAATAATAATAATCAATTAATGAAGAGACTTAATGGAAAGACGTGTCTTATCGAAAAGACACGACTATTAATGAAAGGGCTCTCTATCTAGATATATATAACAAGCCCTCAATTGTAATCTATCATCTCATTCATTCTTATACATTTACTTACATTTACTCAATATATTATTATTTCATCCTAAATGGATTACTTTACATTCCAGATATTTTGGATAATTTATGTGTGAACGAACATTGTTCATTTCATTTGGTATCAGAGCAAGTATGATCCCATCCATTGACCACCAGACCTTTGGTCAATTTTCGTTGCTCTTGGCAACATATCTATTGGCTTTTGGCCACAACTACATTTTTTTTCATAGTTTCTCTAATTTCGGTCCTTGACCACACCGACTTTTAGCCATTTAAAAATCTATTGAAGGAAGACGTTTCGCTGGCAGATCGCTAAAAAAAATAGAAAAATAAAAAAGAATAAGTATATAAAGGAAAAAAAATAGGAAAAATTTGAAGACTCCATATATATAATATAAAGGAAAAAAAAGAATTAAAAAAAATGTTGCATGGACCCAAAGTCGAACAGAGGAAGAAATCAAGTGGTATACTTTGTTATCAACATAAATAACATGAATATACATGAGATAATATAAACAATAAATAATAATAATAATAATAATCAATTAATGAAGAGACTTAATGGAAAGACGTGTCTTATCGAAAAGACACGACTATTAATGAAAGGGCTCTCTATCTAGATATATATAACGATTCCTCAATTGTAATCTATCATCTCATTCATTCTTATACATTTACTTACATTTACTCAATATATTATTACTTCATCCTAAATGGATTACTTTATATTCCAGATATTTTGGATAATTTATGTGTGAACGAACATTGTTCATTTCATTTGGTATCAGAGCAAGTATGATCCCATCCATTGACTACCAGACCTTTGGTCAATTTTCGTTGCTCTTGGCAACATATCTATTGGCTTTTGGCCACAACTACATTTTTTTTCAGAGTTTCTCTAATTTCGGTCCTTGACCACACCGACTTTTAGCCATTTAAAAATCTATTGAAGGAAGGTGTTCTGCTGGCAGATCGCTAAAAAAAAAAGAAAAAGAAAAAAGAATAAGTATATAAAGGAAACAAAACAGGAAAAAATTTGAAGACTCCATATATATATATATATATAAAGGAAAAAAAAAAGAATTAAAAAATTTTTACTATTACCAGTTTGTACGCCAGTTGCACTCAGCCGCCATTTTTGAACCGTACTAGTCACCTCTCTTTTCAAAGCCTCTGTCATACAAAATTTTGTTTGGCCTCCGTACACCTCACCGTTGTTGTCGTACCAAGGATTCATGGCCATTTTCTATTCGTACCCACTATTCGTTGCCATTTTCTAGCCGTACAATCAACAATTGTAGCTCCCATTCATACACTACAATTTACGTACAATCTCCCACCATAGTTGTACCATATGCTACCGTCATATTGTCATATCTATAAGTTGTTCCATCAATTGTATCAAGCGCCTCTATTTTTCCATACCCACCATCAGGCCTGGAATTTGACAGGCTACAACCCGTCTTTTGTCCCTCAACCCGTATTTGACACATGGTTATAAAAATCAAACATCATCACTGACTGGCATTAAAATTATCTACCTACCAATTTGACGTGTGACTACCTCCAGTACCCGTCAAAAAATCTAATGGGTATACTGTATAACATAGGGCTAGGTAGTAGGGCCTAAGAGTCGGGACGTGGTAGTTGGGTTATATGCACTTGCAGGGAAGTAGGTGAAAGTAGTTGTACATAATTAAATGAAATAAATTCATCCATGCTCGTGTGTCACCACAATATACATTTGATCACGCTGAATCCCGAGGGCCGAATCTTGATGGTAGATACTAGCGCAGCTCCAATGCATTGATCAAACTTCAGTGTTAATAGTTATGATGTTATCTGTTACAGGTTTCAACCTACTCATATCCGGTGGTCGGTGAGGGAGACGACGAAGTTATTTGAGTCTCATCACACCCAATTTTACCCTTCAACCCATTAGTGGACTATGGAGCGGCGAGCCTACCCCTCAGCCCGTCAGCTCATCAAATATACCCGGTCTCTGTGGGAGGGTGAAGCGCTATTGGTGCTCGAAGAAGAAAGAAGTAAACTTCAATTAGCACTCGAATGAATTATACTTTCACAGGGGGGGAAATATTACACTCTTCACTCGACTGGTAAGCCTCACATTATAAAGAACCAATTAAACATTTTAGTGTTAGGTTCTAATATAAGCTTCCACAGGATGTGTAGCTGAACGAGACATGTCTTATGTTTTATTTTCATCCTCTATAACTTATTCATCCTGCCTTCGAAATCTATCATTGTGCATAACCATTTGTAACCAATCTTAGGCTTCTATTTTGTGAAGGAGGTGGAACACCCCCACTTCTAGTCTCTTGGAGGCCCAATTTTAGCCACATCTCATTTGGTATAAAGTTGTGGATTCTATCTGCCACAAACTTTTCTAAGCACACCAAACGAAATTTCTGGTGAATCTCTAGCCATGAGCGAGTCTATACATTAAAAAGTTCATTGTCCGTCCATAGGCCCTGACGAAAGAGCCTGTAGGACGAGATCTAGGTCGTCTCTGCCAACATATTTCTAGGATGGAATGCCTCATATAATTATTTTGTGATTTAAAGTGCATAATACATATCCTCTTCGACATTGTCGTATGCTATATCCATCCAATATTGCTCTAGTTGCAATGAAGTTTTCTTTGGGTTTTGTAAATATTTATCTCGGTATCATCTTGCAATGCTTTTCTTGGATCTTTTTAATATTAGGAGCGGCAGTTATGCGAAAGAATTCTAGATCAAATTCTCTAAGATGAACAATAGAATAGCTTGCTATCTTTTGGGCTGGTAGGTCTAGCTCTTGAATGATGCATATCGTACTAGTTGGGAATGAAATAACCAGTAACAAGAGGACGACTCCATCGCCTTACTTCTAGAGTGAAAAAGAAAATAATTGACCTACCTTTCTGAGTGAACCTGAGTATTTTTCATAAGGGGCACAATGGTTATATCATGGTATGAAATCGGATTCCATCTAGGGCGTATTCAATCTCAAGGAGGAAAAATACAACCCTTATTTAATCCCACCCGTGGGAAATTCCCTCTTATCAGCCTACTTATTTCATATGGTTTCAAACCCTTACCCTGCTACTACCGAAGAAATATTGATTTTTTGGTCAGTCAGTGGGGCAATAAGAAAGAAAGTTTCACGTTATCAATGGGACAATGGGGAATCCTTTGTTCCTTGGATAGAATGGACTAGCCCTTTTGATGCTTGAAGGCCAGACCATAAGGCCTGTCTATTCTATTATTTGGAATGGATAATGGTGAGCTATTAATAGATCTCGGATTTAAGGCGAGTCTCTCTTATTCTGAACCTTGTTATCCTTTATTTTCATGGTATCTATTCTTCTCTTGTAGGGGTGGCAGGTAGGCCTGGAATTTGACGGGCTACAACCCGTCTTTTGTCCCTCAACCCGTAAAATGACAGTAATGAAAAACAAACACTTGTCATCAAATTTGCACTTGACGGGCAAGGTAAATTTGAAATTCCAGGCCTGCCCACTATTAGTCCCTAAAGTTGCACTGACTGTGAGAGGGTGCAAGCTAGGGCATCATCAATTTATTGCAAAGTGTTTTAAAGGTTTTTATGATTTGGTTTTTTTGAGTAAGGTGGTTGAAAATTGGCTCAAGAGTATAGCATAACATGAAAATCACAATCAAAACATAGCATATCCCATTGATTGGTTAAAAGGTAGTCACATAGATGAATTAGACCAATAATAAAAGAGAGGAGGAAGCTTCCAATTCGTCAACTTCAGATAAATCCTTGTCTTAGAATATCATAAAGAAACAAGACCATCAGCTTGAAATCAAAACTTGAAAATAGTTTCCATAGTAAATTTTCACTGTATTAATTAACAATCAAGAAACAAATACATTGCAATCTGAATAATGAATTCTAGCATGAAGAAATAAAATAGAGTAGAAAAGAGTGTCTAACCATCCATATACCTTTGCTATTAAGTGTCAAATAGAATAATAATGCCTTACAAGGAGTTTCAGAATAAGTCCTTTGGATCTCCAATTTTTCGACCTGCGCAGAGTCTTTCCTCTACCTATTTAAACCATCCATAAAACCTCTAGATCCTATCATCTAGTGTACTCTTAATGACTAGATCCGAATAGTGTCTATCTACTAGGGAAGTTAGCTCAAAAAGAGCTCTTACAATCCAAAAATAGATCATTGCTCAACAACTTGATATTGTATGATCTTGCCAGCATTACATTTGATTCTACAAAACAGGGATTAGTTTGATCTAGTCATACAATTCGAGGTCTTTGCATTTCACAGGCCAAAAACGAGTAGACACTGCCATATTTCCTGGAAAACATCAAAATTATGATTGTAGCAATCTTCATGAAACCTTTAGGATATAATAACAGCAGTAGCTTTAGCAGTTTTCTGTTTGAGCTTTGTGGTAAGCACGACATTGTGCCAATAGAGTCTGAAGTTTATTTCTCTGAGTTCTTTGAGCAACGCCCTTTGCTCTTTTTTCTTCTTTTTGAAACCTTGAATCCTTTCCTGCTGATGAGCATTCCATTTTTCTATATGTGCCTTTTGTTTCTTCAACTGTCTCACTGTCTTTTGGAGTTCCTTGATCCTTTCTTTATTAGTTCTGATTTTAACCCTGAATTCGGGGAACTCTTCAGAAGGTGCAGGCTCATTCAGATTTAAGGCAACCTTGGGTTCTCTTGATTTAACTTGGTATTTTGAAACCAATCCTGAGCTATGTTCTTCATTAGAACTTGTTGAATCCATGGCTTCAGGCATATCTGATATGTGATCTGAGTCTACAAGGTAACCCTTTTTATTCTCAGGAATCTCACTGATACCTTTAGCAATTTCTTTAGCTTTTGCCAATCTGGTTGTAGCTCTCGTTACAGGTCTTGTAGATGTTGAAACAATCTGTTTACCTTTCTTTGTTGGTTTCTTATACAATGGAGTTCCTTTTGCCTTTTTCTTGGTACTTGCTTCAGCATCTTTAGAGTGATATTCTATAACTATGACGTTTTCTTCTTTGATTGATGGATTAAACATGGCTTTAGACTTCAACTTGTACTTGTTAGTAACCCTAGTAGAATTCCTTTCTGGTTTTTGAGACGCAGACACACCTTTATCCTTTGTCCTTTTGACTGTAGCACCCTTTTTACTGGTTGATGGTGATTCATGCTTGATTGTAGTTTGAATATCAAAATTTTCATCTGAATCTTCTTTCCCTTTAATATCTTCCTCATAAAACATTTCGATTTTTGGATCCAACTTCAGTCTTTTACCTCTGTTATTCCTCGTCACCCTGATAACAGGCATTTATTCTTTAATAGGGGTTTCATCAATTAAAATATTTTGTTTCTGTGTAACAGTCTTTTTTCCTTTGCCTCTCTTCTGTTTGTTGGACTATGTGTTAGGATTTAAGGATTGCATGAGCCAGCTCCAAGGTTTATGTAATTCTTTCAAAGTAGACACAACTAAAGTCTTAATTAAGACTTGATGAAACATGCTACTCTTTGCATTGGAGGAGAGTGATTTCACTCTCTTTGACATCTTTGTCAAGCTTTTGAGTAGAAAGTAAGGCAGATTTAAGGGCTAATCGCCATTTAGATGCATTAATATCCTAATGTGGTAGATATAGACTAGTGAGAATCTACCTTCGCAAGTGATATACCTGTGGATGATGATCAGAGCAGTGTGCCATTCTGGTCTAATCCAGCTGTGAGGAACTCCCCTTCTCCAATTCGGATTTTGTTTATCTGGAAGCAGGAATTGATTGACAAACTCTGTAACCACATGCTCTTTCTTCCACCATCTTTCTCCTCCAACCACCAATCTGCAAGCTTTGGCAATTGTCTGTTCTGTCACCAGCATCAGCATCTTCCCAATATCCACGTCGTGACCATCAAAGTTCAGTGCAAACTCCATAGATACCTGCTCATTGTAACCTTGGAAAGTGGTAAGGAATTCAAACCAACCGGCATCTCTGAACCTTTGAGCCATTTGAGGATAAGCTTCGAGGAGTTCAGCACCCTCGGGTTCTAATATGACCACATGTCCGCTCCTCTTAGGCACCATCAAAACACAATGCTATAACTGGCACGATTCGGATTCTGAATTTTCCACTTGTAATCTGTTAGTATATAATTGTTCTTCTGAGCAAATACCTGCGCCTAAAATTCAGCAAAATCAGATAGAGAATGACAGGTTCAAATAATGATCGTTGAGAATTAGAAGATTTGAAATGGGTCCTTTGCGGGTACAGAGCAATCTAATCATGTAACGGTTTGAATCATAAAATGATTCCAAAGATATTGTGGGACACATGCGAACTCTTAGTCCACGATCTGTGTCATCATAATGAAATCTGGGTGACGGGCGCATATTTAGGCATGATTATCTTTGCGCTACGAGAATAATGTTATTCCAGTAGCGCTATTAAGGACTTAGCATAATTTGAATTTGTAAAGTTCAAACAGGCATATGAAGTGACACATCAATTAAAACCATGTCTTAAAACTCCAAACTTAAAGAAATTATTCAAAAAGATGAAATGCAAACCATAACAAGCTAAAAACAATGATTAAAATAAAATGAAAGCAGATAATGAAGTGCAGGTAGGAAGGGTTTGGGATTAGGTTTTCTCACAAAATCAAAAGAAAAAATTAAATACTAACACTGGCTCCTTCTGGGGATGGAGTTTTGATAATAAACTCCAAGATTTGCAGACCAATGTCTTTTCCTTTATTTCGGATTCACTGATCTCCCTGCATCTGTCAGTCTTTTATTCGCAGCATAACTGTAAAAACAAGTCCATTGGGTATATGGAGTCTTTATTGAAAAGAAAACCTACTATACTAACTTAAAACCTGATGAGTCATTAGAGAAAATAGTGCTTCAAGAACCTCCCATTCACTGGGCCTCCAAAAGTTTCTATGTTGTCCAAATTATGCAGGAGAAAAGTGTTATTGTTCATTACCTTGGCTATTCTGAAAGGACCATACCATAGGTTATCGAACTTACCATGTTTTTATTTATCCTCTCTCCTGGCATCCCACCTTAACACCAAATCTCCCTCATTGAAAATATCTTTCTTAGTTCCCTTATCGAATGTAGCCTTGAATTTGCTCTGGTGAGCAGCCGCTTTCTAATTCACCTATTCTCTGACCTACTGAACTTCAATCATTTGAAAAATTCTCCTTTGGATATCGTTGGGTTCTTCTAACTCTTCTTGTAGAAACTTTAAAACTGGTAGGCCCAATTGATTTGGAAGAATAGCTTCTGTCCCATATACCATCTGGAAAGGAGATGTCCCAATAGACTTCTTGTTGCTGATACGATCATCCTAAAGGGAAAACTTTAACTTGGAATCCCATGATTTTTTATTTTATGCCAGTAGTTTTTTTATAATCCTTATCAGAGTCTTATTGGAAGATTATGCCAATCCATTCCCTTGGGGGTAGTAGGGAGTAGAATGAACCAATTTGATACTATACTTATTGCAGAATTCAATCATGGAATTCAATTTAAAAGCCTGTGCATTATCAGTGACCAGTTTTTTAGGACAGCCAAACCTGGAAAAAATATATCCTTTTAGAAATTTCATGATTACCTTGTTTGTTGTATTCCGAGTCGGAATTTATTCGATCCACTTCGTAAAATAATCCATGGCTGTAAGAATCCATCTATGATGTCCTGAAGATGAAGGATTAATCTCTCCGATGAAGTCCAATCCGCACTGTTGAAATGGTCCATGGGTGATGATTGGTTTCAGAGGCAAAGACATAAGTTTATGCTTTCCAACAAATTTCTGACAGGGTTCACATGCCCTGACCTAAGCAAAAATATCTGAGAATAGAACTGGCCAGTAATAGCCTGCCCTAAGAATATTGAAGGCAGTAGCCTTCTAATGGTGATGGCCTCCGCACACACCATGATGCAGATCATGATAAATTTGTTTAGCTTCTTTTTCATCAACACACCTCAACAAAAAACCGTTAGGGTCTTTCCAGAATAGGGTTTGATCAACAATGCAGTACTTTACTGCTCTTAACTTTAATGATCTAAATTTTGTTTTATCCAACTCTGGGGGAGATTGAAAGTTTAGCAAAAAAAATACGATATCTTTGTACCATGGTGAAGAAACATACTTGTTGTTTACTTGTGAATTTGTTTCTTCAATCTGGATAGAAGAATCATGTGTCTTGTCTGAAAGATGGTACAACCCAATTGCTTTGCAATTAGATTCTGTCATTAATTTGGCAAGGCCTTGTCCTTTTATCAGTTGAGTAGGCTTTATGGTGAGATCATACTCCAGGATTTTTGTTATCCATTTCCCTCGCTTTCCTTCACAATCGGGCTGAACCAATATTTCTTTGACTGCACTACTTGGGACATAAGTTGTAATCTCAGATTGACGAACATATACTCTGAAGGATTTCAGAGCCTTTACCAAGGAATAGGCCTATTTTTCTATTATATCATACTTCAATTCAGAGTCTCTGAGAGTTTTGCTAAAGAAGGAGATGGGTTGCTCGTAACCTTTCTCATTTCTTTGCAGAAGAACAACAGCTATGGTATTTTCTGATGCAAATGAAAAAATCATGAATTCTTTGGAGTAATCTCAGCTAATTAGAACAGGTGCCTGAACAATAGCCTGCTTGATCCTTTCAAAGGATTCTTTCACTTCTAGTATCCACTTAATTTCTGCATCCTTTTTCAACATCTCAGTAATGTACTTGATAATCTCTGCAAAGTTAGGTATAAACCTCCTTAAAAAATTAATTTTACCAATGAAGGACTGAATAGATTTTTTGTTTCTCGGAATGTATATTTGTTGGATAGCCTTTACTCTTTCAGGATCTATTTTAATACCTTCAGGTGAAACGATGTGTCCTAAAATCTTTCCTTCCTCCATGGCAAAATGTGATTTTTGGGGATTAAGTGATATACCGTACCTCCTGCACTTCTCAAAAGTCTACTTCAAGTGTTGTAAATGTTCTTCGTCAGATGCTGAAAATATAGTGATTTCATCAAGGTAAATAACCACAAACATGTCTTTCTCACCAATGAAAGCAATATCCATAGCCCTTTGGAATGTGGCTCCTGCGTTCATCAATCCGAAGGGCATCTTTTCATACATAAAAGTGCCCCAGGAAGTGGTAAAAGATGTTTTATTTTTGTCCTCTTCCACTACTGATATTTGATTGTACCCTGAGTATCCATCAAGCATAGAGATCCTCTTTGCGCCGACAACTCTCTGTAATATATAATCCATTTTTGGTAATGGATAATTGTCTTTCAAAGAGCACCTGTTTAGATTCCTGAAGTCCACGCAAAGCCTTATCTCTCTGTTCTTCTTCCTTATAGGTACAAGGTTGGCTACCCATTCTGAGTATCTCAGTGGCACTATGATTTTTGCTTCCAGCAACCTTTTTAGCTCCTTTTCTATTATAGGTAACAATGAAGGATTAAATTGCCTAAACTTTTTCTTAACGGGTTTTGATCCAGGTTTCAGAGGAATTTTGTGCTGAATAATTTCTATATCAAACACTTTCATATCTTCATAAGACCAGGAAAATATATCTGAATATTGTTTCATTAATTCAACATATGCTTCTTTCTATTTTTGTGACAGTTTTCTAGATATTTTGACCAACCTGGGGTTTGCATCCGGACTAATGTCATAGTCCACTACATCTGTTTCTTCTGTTTGGATAACGGCCTTCCTGGAAACATCATTGTGATCGAACAACCTCTCTAATGGAACCAAACCTTTGGGCAGATGGTTTGTCTTCAATTCAATGATTTTGTGGCCAACAATAGTATCTTGAAGGACTTCTGCAGCATGTATTTCTGCTTCACCATTTTCGTCATCTTGATCTATTGAAATGTTAGAAAACTCTTCAATAGTTTTCAAAAATCTTTGAATTTCCTCATCGTCTTTAAAAACCTGCCAATGTTTTATATCATACGGTATTGAGGGTCTGTGTCTGACCTCAACTTCGAACTTCAGATTAGGAAACATTGGAGTTTTAAAGTTGCTAGTTGCAAGTGCCAAAGAGTCAGCCTACTGATTTAAATTTCTGTGCACAAAAGTAATGTTGAATGCCAAAAATAAATTATCCACATAATCCAACACCTCATTTCTATATTGTTTCAACCTTTGTTGTTTAGTTTGATATATATTCTTGATCTGGTGAATAATAAGTTATGAGTCTCCAAAAACAGACAGCTTATCTATACCCATATCTTTAGCAGCTTTCAAACCTAACAGCGAGACTTCATACTCACTGATGTTATTGTTGGTGTCAAATTCAATTTTATATGACATAGGAATAACCTCCTTGGTAGGGGAAATGAAGACAATCCCAGCTCCAGAACCTTCTTTAGAACATGCTCCATCAAAATACATTTTCCAAACAAAATTGTCTTTACTGTCTCCAACTGCAGTTGTTGTCTTTCTGACTGATACTTCTTCCATCTCATCACTCATATGAAAAATAGAAGAACCAATATCATCTTCTACAGCATATATAGGATGATTAGTGGGATTATTGTGATCACTTACCAAATAAGCCAATCTTACTTCTCTGTATAATCTCTGATGTTCCCCACCAAAAACAGGTATGGTTGCATAGCTAAGTTCCATTTGTAGAGTACCACCTACCTTCTTGGCCCAAGATCTTGAAAGAAGCATTCCAAATTTTGGTGGCATGTCAATGACAATAACATCTAATACCAAACTTTTCATAGGTAATTGGGAAAGAGTAACAACCACATCTTTCATAACTCCAATGCATTTGAATTTCTTGGAGTCAAAAGAATATAGATCATGATATGGTCTAGTAATGTCCAACCCTAATTCTTCCATCACCACCTTAGGCATGACATTATGCGAGGCACCAGAATCCATTAGGCAGTTGTGAAATATCTTGTCATGGACATTTAATGAAATGTAGAATGGTGGAGAGGCATCAATTTTGTCTTCAATGTGAGGTCCAATAGTTATAGCAGGGTTTTTGTCCTCTAGATTGACTGTATCTGAAAAGGTGACTTGAGTTGGAGCCTGTAGAGCCTTGAGGACAGTCTTTCTGAAGGGTTTTGTTTTCATGAGTTCTAATAATGGCACTGAAATCTTGATTTTGTTGATTTCGTGTTCTAAACTGAAAGAAGAAATGTTTATGTCTAGTTCCTTTATGTCAGCAGTACTATCCTTGGCAGGTTGTTTCAATGGTTGATCAGCTTGAATCTTGGGACTTCCTTTGATAATTCTTGTTTTAACTGGAGTACTGACCTTCTTTGTGGAAACAGGTGTATCCACTTTAGATGCATTTGAACCAGATCTGAGATTGTATTTTTTCCTTTTAGGTTCCTTTTGGACGATCTCATCTGCATCCCCTTCCTCAAACTGGTTTGCAATCAAAGCATCTTCATAATCCTGTTGTGTCACATGTAGAGGAGATGATTCAGATTCATTCAGAATCATTTAGATGAACTGCAGGGTCTTCTTTTGTATCATCTTCGTCCTCCTCCTCATCTAATGCATTATTTTGAAAAGGAGGCAAAACCTTTTGGTCATCTTGGTTTTTTATTTCTCTTGGTAAGATTTGAGGTGCATTGTTTGGCCTCCTGAACTGATTTGGGTTTCTGTATCCACTCTCCTGTGAAGGTCTACTGGGTTGTTTTTGTTCCATCTTCAACCTTGTCATTTCAGATGTCAGAGTTTTCATCATCTTAGCCATTTCATCCATCTTAGAATCAGATGTTGAATTAGAAGATGAAGGAAACTCTTCCTTTTGCTTTTTCCTGTCTCTATCACTTCTAGACTTCAATTTGTCTGCTGATAATATGTTTGATTCTACCTCGATAGCAGCACCTTGCATCAAGTTGAGGGTAGCAGCTCTTCTTTCCCTAAGCAACAAGGAAAATTCGGCATCGAATGCATTGGCAAAAGTGATTTTAGCTGATGTCTCTGAAGGTTTAATCTCCTCTGGAGTTTTACCATACATATGGTTGAACCTTTTGGTAAAATCAAGTATTGATTCACCTTGTTTCCTCTTTAAAGCACCAAATTCGGTAATGTAGTATAAATAGTCTTTCTTGTCTCCCCAGTGTTTAAGAAAGGCATCATCTAAGGCTGCAATATCAACAATTGAATTAGGAGGCAAACTCTTGAACCACTTTCTTGCTTCCCCATTTAGACTCTGCACGAATAATCTCATCCACACATTAGCATGCTCTACATTGAAATTATCTGCGAAACTATAAAATGAACTCAAATGCTCCTCAGCAGTAACTGCTCCATCTCCATTGAATATGGGCAAGTATCTCATATAATTATTTGGTGGAAAGGCAAACATGACTTGTGGAAGAACCAAAGGGGCATACTTGCTGCAACGATTTCATCCATTCTGTCTGCAGCCATATTTGCTATTTTTGGTGTTTTGGGAGTAAGCAAGATTGGTGATGTTGGAGGTGAAAATGTCCCTTGTGTATTACAACTTAATTGTACTGCCACTGAGTCTTGATCTTTAGCAAATAAGGATTTCTCTTCTGGACTATGATAAGATGATGGGATAAGAAACAGAGGATTCTCAAAAGAAAAATAATGTGATTTAAAATATTCAGATGAGAGAGATCCAAGAGATGATGAAGGTGTCTCTGGTTCACTCTTAATATCTGTGCTGTGACCTCTCAAAGTTTCAGTCACAGGCAAGGTGTCTGAATATTCTTGTTTAATGAGTTCAGTAAGTAACTTCCACTGTTCTAGATTCAATTCTGAGATAGTTGAAGGGAATGAAACTGTAGAAGGCTCAATAACAGGTTTAATTTCACTTTCAGGATTCACCTCTTCATCTACTTGGGTTTTGGTGATTTCAGAGGATTGTCCTTGAGAACTTTTTGAAGACAATTTTCCCTTTGAGAGTGAAGACTGTCCAGAAAGAACTTTAGGTTTTCTTAGTAACTTTTCAGGATCTGGAACTGCTGCAACAGGCTCAGGATCTGGATTTTTCCTGGTTACTGGTCTCTTAGTAGATGATGAAGAAGTTAGAGGAGTTGTAGGTCCTTTACCTTCTCTTTTAGGAGCCAGAATTACCACAGAGGAGTCGCCAAGTGAATAATCACAGTCTTAAATAATGTCCAAAATCTTGTTCACCATCAAGATATGAATCTAATCTTGTCATTTCCCCGAGGAAGATATCTTCGTTTCTTCGTCCCTGACAACGAAGCCAAAAATGTTAGTCCCTAAAGTTGCACTGACTGTGAGAGGGTGCAAGCTAGGGCATCATCAATTTATTGCAAATTGTTTTAAAGGTTTTTATGATTTGGTTTTTTTGAGTAAGGTGGTTGAAAACTGGCTCAAGAGTATAGCATAACATGAAAATCACAATCAGAACATAGCATATCCCATTGACTGGTTAAAAGGTAGTCACATAGATGAATTAGACCAATAATAAAAGAGAGGAGGAAGCTTCCAAATCATCAACTTCACATAAATCCTTGTCTTAGAATATCATAAAGAAACAAGACCATCAACTTGAAATCAAAACTTGAAAATAATTTCCACGGTAAATTTTCACTGTATTAATTAACAATCAAGAAACAAATACATTGCAATCTGAATAATGAATTCTAGCATGAAGAAAGAAAACAGAGTAAAAAAGAGTGTCTAACCATCCATATGCCTTTGTTATTAAGTGTCAAATAGAATAATAATGCCTTACAAGGAGTTTCAAAATAATTCCTTTGGATCTCCAATTTTTCGACCTGCCCAGAGTCTTTCCTCTGCCTATTTAAACCATCCATAAAACCTCTAGATCCTATCATCTAGTGTACTCTTAATGACTAGATACGAATAGTATCTATCCACTAGGGAAGTTAGCTCAAAAAGAGCTTTTACAATCCAAAAATAGATCATTGCTCAACAGCTTAATATTGTATGATCTTTCCAGCATTACATTTGATTCTACAAAACAAGGATTAGTTTGATCTAGTCATACAATTCGAGGTCTTTGCATTTCACAGGCCAAAAACGAGTAGACACTGCCATATTTCCTGGAAAACATCAAAATTATGATTGTAGCAATCTTCATGAAACCTTTAGGATATAATAACAGTAGTAGCTTTAGCAGTTTTCTGTTTAAGCTTTGTGGTAAGCACGACATTGTGCCAATAGAGTCTGAAGTTTATTTCTCTAAGTTCTTTGAGCAACGCCCTTTGCTCTTTTTTCTTCTTTTTGAAACCTTGAATCCTTTCCTATTGACAAGCATTCCATTGTTCTATATGTGCCTTTTCTTTCTTCAACTATCTCACTGTCTTCTGGAGTTCCTTGATCCTTTCTTTATCAGTTCTGATTTTAACCCTGAATTCGGGGAACTCTTCAGAAGGTGCAGGCTCATTCAGATTTAAGGCAACCTTGGGTTCTCTCGATTTAACTTGATATTTTGAAACCAATCCTGAGCTATGTTCTTCATCAAAACTTGCTAAATCCATGGCTTAAGGCATATCTGATATGTGATCTGAGTCTACAAGGTAACCCTTTTTATTCTCAGGAATCTCACTGATACCTTTAGCAATTTCTTTAGCTTTTGCCAATCTGGTTGTAGCTCTCGTTATAGGTCCTGTAGATGATGAAACAATTTGTTTACCTTTCTTTACTGGTTTATTATGCAATGGAGTTCCTTTTGCCTTTTTCCTGGTACCTGCTTCAGCATCTTCAGAGTGATCTTCTATAACTATGTCATTTTCTTCTTTGATCGATGGATTAAACATGGCTTTAGACTTCAACCTCTACTTGTTGGTAACCCTAGTAGAATTCCTTCTAGGTTTTTGAGACGCAGACACACCTTTATTCTTTGTCCTTTTGACTGCAGCACCATTTTTACTGGTTGATGGTGATTCATGCTTGACTATAGTTTGAATATCAAAATCTTCATCTAAATCTTCTTCCCCTTTAACATCTTCCTCAGAAAAAATTTCGATTTCTGGATCCAACTTCGGTCTTTTACCTCTGCTATTCCTCGTCACCCTGATAACATGCATTTCTTCTTGAACAGGGGTTTCATCAATTAAAGTATTTTGTTTCTGTGTAACAATCTTTTTTCCTTTGCCTCTCTTTTGTTTGTTGGACTGTGTGTTAGGATTTAAGGATTGCATGAGCCAGCTCTAGGGTTTCTGTAATTCTTTCAAAGCAGACACAACTAAATTCTTAATTAAGACTTGATGAAACAAGCTGCTCTTTGCATTGGAGGAGAGTGACTGCACTCTCTTTGACATCTTTGTCAGATTTTGAGTAGAAAATAAGGCAGATTTACGGGATAATCGCCATTTATATGCATTAATATCCTATTGTGGTAGATATAGACTAGTGAGAATCTACCTTCGCAGGTGATATACCTGTGGATAACGATCAAAGTTGTGTGCCATTCTAGTCTAATCCAGTTGTGAGGAACTTCCCTTCTCCAATTTAGATTTTTCTTATCTGGAAGCAGGAATTGATTGACAAACTTTGTAACCACATTCTCTTTCTTCCACCATCTTTCTCCTCCAACCACCAATCTGCAAGCTTTGGCAATTGTCTGTTCTATCACCAGCATCGGCATCTTCCCGATCTCCACTTCGTGACCATCAAAGTTCAGTGCAAACTCCATAGAGACCTGCTCGTCGTAACCTTGGAAAGTGGTAAGGAATTCAAACCAACCAACATCTCTGAACCTTTGAGCCATCTGAGGATAAGCTTCGAGGAGTTCATCACCCTCGGGTTCTAATCTGACCACCTGTCTGCTCCTCTTAGGTGCCATCAAAACACAATGCTATAACTGGCACGATTCGGATTCTGAATTTGTCACCTGCAATCTGTTAGTATATAATTGTTCTTCTGAGCAAATACTTGCACCTAAAATTCAGCAAAATCAGACAGAGAATGACAGGTTCAAATAATTATTGTTGAGAATTGGACGATTTGAAATGGGTCCTTTGCGGGTACAGAGCAATCCAATCATGTAACGGTTTGAATCATAAAATGATTCCAAATCTATTGTGGGACACATGTGAACTCTTAGTCCATGATCTGTGTCATCATAACGAAATCTGGGTGACGGGCGCATATTAAGGCATGATTATCTTTGCGCTACGGGAATAATTCTATTCCAGTAGCGTTATTAATGACTTAGCATAATTTGAATTTGTAAAGTTCAAACAGGCATATGAAGTGACACATCATTTAAAACCATGTCTTAAAACTCCAAACTTAAAGAAATTATTCAAGAAGTTGAAATGCAAACCATAACAAGCTAAAAACAATGATTAAAATAAAATGAAAGCAGATAATGAAGTGCGGGTAGGAAGGGTTTGGGATTAGGGTTTCTCACAAAATCAAAAGCAAAAATTAGAGACTAACACCCACCATACAATCGCAATAGTCAACACTTTTATTTTTCATACATTAAATTAAGTGTCGTATTTGTCGGGTTATACAATTATTTGATCATTAGAGTCGTACAACCAATTTAGGATCAATTATGTATGATTAATTAATTATGTTCTCCTATAATTCCTCATAAGTTGTGATGGTTGGTTGAGGAAATATCATGTCGCTATAAAAAAATATAAAGGAAATTTTAAGTTAGAAAAATATTTATACTACAAAGAATCTTAGAAGTGGAAAAATAAAAAGAGATTATACCTTAATATTATCAAGTTTAAATAAAGTATTAATTTGCTTTTATAAAATAACCCTAAATTATATGTACAAAAACATATAAGAATTAAAAATACTTTGGGAAAGTTGAGAAGATAAAGGTGGAGCCTAACATCAAGTGGGTTTTTATATTACGATTCAAAAGGAAGTTAAAGTGAAACCAAGGTATTAATACTATATATATATATATATATATATCACACATAGATAATGAACGTGTGTTTCCTTCTTGGAGGTCACAAGTTCAAATCCAGAAGGGGGTAGGGTATGTATACCTTTGTAAACCTTAGCAGTCAAATCACTACGTGGAGGTGGTCCCTTGTACCACAAACAAGGGGGTATTGTACACCAATTTGTTGTCTAGCTTGGTCGTCACCTTATATATATATATATATATATATATTCCTTGGAATAATTCTTGGGAAAAACCTAAATTTTGTAGAAAGTCGAGGCTTTTTCGATAGAGTGCTCATTTAAGAGCTGTGGGAATTGAACATGGGGGTGAAACACCCCTCAGCACAAACCACTCAGGCTAAACCCAATTGACAAAAAAATTATTTTGGAATAGAGCCTGAGGAAACCCACCGGGCACTTCCCTTCATTTCAAGGATGGTACCCAGGGTAAACCATATTTTGTAGAAATTCGAGGCTTTTTTGATAGCTTGCTCATTTAAGATCTCAACATGTCACTTGTGGGAATTGAACCTAGGTGGGGGGGACACCCATCAACACAAACCACTCGGGCTAAACCCAATTGACATATATATATATATATATATATATAGAGAGAGAGAGAGAGAGAGAGAGAGAGAGAGAGAGAGAGAGATTATACAAGGTGAAAAACAAGAAGAGTGTAAAAGAAAATAAGTTTTGAAGTAAAAGGGAAGTTAATTACTTTTCATTAAGATAGAGGGATAATTTTAAAATGAAGGAAGCAAGATTCTATGATAAATGTGTTGAGATTCCATGTTGTGCATTATTTACCTTGAAGGGAGTATTCAAGGAAAATATATTAATGTCATTATTAGTGTGGACCATAAGGAAAATTACATTAATCTCGATTTGACAAATCAATTATTATTTCTAGAGCCAAATATAATTGAAAATGAATATATTTTTCGCAAAAAACAATATCAAATTAAGGATTTGCAAGTGACAATTGATGATTATGGATATATATCCCAATTCAAAATTGCAACTATGTATAGAAAAGGGTTTGACATAATTCTCGGGTTACCCTGGTTTGGAAAACTAGGTATCTTCATCTTAAACACAGAGAACATATTTTAGACTTTTTCCTATAAAAAGAGAATGATGACATTACAGGACATTACAATGAGGTTAAAATCGATAATACTTTCGTCAAAAGACTTTAAAGATATCTCAAAGGTGTTCCTTCAAGAAAATCAAAAGTCAATATCACGGATGCAAAAAGATTTTGACAAAGCTATCATGGACAAAAATGAATAAATTTCTTGCATAAAAGACCATAGTAAAAAAATACTTACACAGATCAATGTAAAAGGACAGAAAACAATGCGTTCAAAAGTTGGAACAAGAGAATCAAGATATCGAGAAAAACCTATTAGAAAAAAATAAAAAAATAAAAAAAAATTGTTTGAAGAACCGTAATCAAGGGCTACTAGAACAAATCAAAAAGTTGAAAGAAGAGAAACTTGAAAATCCAGACATTAAAGATATGAATAAGTCAGATAATGAAGAAAATTCACGTCTAAAAAATCATCATCAAAACCTAATGAGGCAAATTAATAAGCTTAAGAATGATAAGAGGTTGTTGGAAAATAAGTTATAACAAATCTAGAAGGAGGCATCAAAGTCCTCAAGGGTAAATATCCAAGTTGTGGAAAAAGGAACAAATACAAATCCAATCCACATCACAACTTAAGAAGATGTCAATTCAGTTGAAGAAAAGACATATATGAATGCCGGAGTAAAAAAAATAGGAAATCCAAGTGTACATACTAATAGAAGTTCATCAATTAACCAAGCAACATTAGTGCGTGAAGAAAATCATATACCGAAATTAAACCAAGAAAACATTGCAAACATGATAAGAGAAAATAATGTTATAAGAACTCTTTATCGACATCCAGATCATAAAAGTAGATATCTTAAACAATCAAAGTATCAATATCCCTTAGGTGAGGAACAACTAAATTATTGTCCGAAAAATATTGATACCAATGCAATTGAATCTAATGATAACAGTTCATCGTGGAAGTGCAAGGTTCCACGAAGAATTGAATTAGGATGGTCTGATCATTTTACAGTTCAAAATTTTTTCTCAACACTTAGAGGCTCATATCGTCTCATATCATCAACTACGATAGAATATAAAATGATGTGGCGACATTACAAGCAAGAGTAAAGACATAAATCATTTTCATCAATATGCTTTGAGGACAAAGCATTTATAAAGAGGAAGGCAATGTTATGAACATAAATAACATGAATATACATAAGATGATACAAATAATAAATAATAATAATAATAATAATTAATGAATGAAGAGACATAATGAAAAGATGTGTCTTATCGAAAAAACATGACTAATAATGAAGGGCTCTCTCTCTCTCTCTCTNTCAGTTGTAATCTATCATCTCATTCATTTTGATACATTTACTTACATTTACTCAATATATTATTATTTCATCCTAAACGATTTACTTTATATTCTACATATTTTGGATAATTTATGTGTGAACGAACATTGTTCATCTCATGTGTGTTGCTCTGTTTGGTGATGGCTTTCACGTGATTCGTTTAATGTGTGGATGTAATTATGTTTTTGATGCAATTTCTATTTTTTGAACTCTATATTTTGACTCCATGT
>SNQJ01S0000265.1:358752-369099 GCA_010110895.2 Picea sitchensis
CTTTCTATTTTCTTGGTAATACTTGACTTTCTTCAATACTTTAGTTTGCAGTGCAATTTATATGCAAAAATTTTAGATTTCAAACGACCAAGGGCCAATTATGATCAATGACCAGACGACTTGAGAAACTCTGATTTCTTTTTTTTAGTGTGGCTAAAATCCAATAGATATCTTTCCAAGGGAAAAGAAAATTGACCAAAAGTCTATGGCCAAGGGCCAGGATCATACTCGCTCTGATACCAAATAAGACAAACAATGTTCGTTCACACATAAATTATCCAAAATATATAGAATATAAAGTAATCCAATTAGGATGAAATAATAATATATTGAGTAAATGTAAGTAAATGTATAAGAACGAATGAGATTATATATTACAACTAAGGGTTCGTTATATATATCTAGACGGAGTGCCCTTTCATTAATAGTCATGTCTTTTCGATAAGACACATCTTTTCATTATGTCTCTTCATTAATTAATTATTATTATTATTATTATTATTATTTATTTATATTGTCTCATATATATTATGTTATTTATGTTCATAACAACATTAATCTATGAATCAATCATCAGAATACCTCTAAGATGGAAATTTGACCAATGGAGTGTTAATCCAACACTGCCACCTGAATTCAATGGAGAAGACAAATAATGGGGAAGGTAGGGCTTACTAACTCCAAGATCAAATGTTTTGGATGCAAACGATTTGGACATAAATCATACTAGTGCCCTGGATAGAAGAATCATATGAGGTGAGAAGTGAACCACTTAGAGCCAAATGGCACCGTGGGGGATATAATTAAAGGTAGAATTTATGCAGTGACGGGCAATAGTCAAGCATAATATTGAGCCTCTCTAATACAAGCCCGAGGTAACATCTCTAATCAAACTTATACTTTTTTTATTAACACAAGAAGTACTCGTAGTTTCATATCATGTATGGTGGTGGCCAATTGTAATCCTAGTGTAAAAAAGCTACAATATCCGTGCAAGGTGCAAATGGAAAATGATGCCAATAAAAGGATCTTCAAGCAATTAATTAATGTTTGGTGGACCTAGGTCGTTGGATAAGCACCATATGTTTTCATGAGTTAGCTTTGGGGTCCTATGATGGAATAGTTGGACAAGACTAACTAGAAATCCATTAGGCTAAAGTAGGTTTCTATGAAAATAAGGTTGAATGTATAGACGATGAAACATTGGTTAGAAGCATCCAATTAGGAGATAAAGCCACAATTTCAATGAGACACACATCAACTATGCAACTTAAGAATAGTGTGCACAAGGGTTACCTTATTCATATCACTTAAGCAACAAATGAACTAGGGGAAGAATGTAATACCCCAGTTTTGAGACCCCGGATTAATAATGTATTTTTGTTTATTTGATGAAACCTCAGAGTGTTTGTAAAGTTGAAAGGCTAGAGAGACTAGAAATGTAATACTTTGAATATAATAAAAAAAATACATCGATGATTGCAAGGCAGACATGGATAGAGTTATAGGGGGTTATGATTCCACAAGAGAGGGGGATAAACGGTCTAAGCCTTTTTATTATATTTTATTCACCCATCTTGGATTTAGTTGGGGAAAAGTGGTTACGTGAGCTTCTTGGGGGAGGCCAGGTGATGCATTATTGCATTTAATTATTTAAACCAATTCTTTGGTTGTGTGGGGGTTACTTAATAATTTTTATGAATTTTTATTGAATCATTCTTTCTCTTGTTCTTGGTTTGGGCATGGAAAATAAATTGTTGGAGGTAGAGAGCCTTCCTAGTTGGTTGTAGGTATATACTAGTCATTTCTAGCAATAAATTGATGTCTAAGTGCGTGGATGCATTGGCAATTTGAGTAGAACTGTCCACAGGTAAGAATCCTTCGGGTTTCCAGCATTGACATTTCCTGACTAGTAGCACTAGAGCCCCGGAAATAAGTAGAACAGCCTAAGGGATTGCATTGTAGGGACATAGATTCATTTATTTGGGTTGTGTAAGTTGAAGGGGAAGAGAGTTGGTAAACTAGGATTGTTGTGTGGTTGAGAAAACTGTGAGAGTTTGATAGTTGTCTGGTGTGTGCTTTAGAGTTGGCCTAGGACCCATCCTTGTGTATTCATAACCTCGACTTGGGGGTGGTCAGTTATACAGAGTTTATGTGCAACAGAGCCTAAGGTTGGGTGCAATGTCTTATGTTTGTAGCCAATTGGTGAAGTTATTCTTTAAAGATAAGTTCTTTGTGTTTCTTTGTAAACATATATTTCTTCCATGTAATTAATTATGTGTTGTGTTTACAATATACTTGTTTATTGTTAATGATTTCCATGGCATGAGAATCATTTTATTTTATAGATATGCATGCATTTGCATCATGTTATTGATTTAAATAACGGTATCAAAAGTTTGAAATCTGTCAAGAATGTGAAAAATACTTTTTTGGGTTTGTTGGTAATGGGGTATGTTACATATTGGTATCAAAGTGTCAATTGCAGTGCTTGGGCTGACACATGGGATGGACTATTATTATTTTTGTAGAGGCCAAGCCAGAGAGTGCTTGGGTGGTCGAAGGAATTTTCCCAAAATTAGTCATTTTTTATCATTTTGGGAAACTTTGAATTTTTTCGTATAGTGACGTCAATGATGACATGGATGCCACATGTTGGGTGATGTCGAAGTCATGACATGGATTCAAAATGTTGGGTGATGTGGAAGTGGTGACATGGACTGCCAAAGTGGCGGGGCCATGGTGGTAAGGATTTAGTGGCGGGGATGTAGGCTACAGTGGCGCCCAAGGTTCTACAGGTTGTGTTGGCAGACCCAATACCATAGTGGTATGAGAACGTTTGATAGGTGGTTTTGGGAAGTTGCATTTCAGCTTGAGTTCAATAAGAAGGTTCCACATATCCTTTGAGTGGTATGGTGATATCAATATGTTTGGGACTGTTAACATCCCTCCACCTTCAATTCTCGAGATCAACCTCCACCATTGATCTATCCTGATCCTTCGTCATCTGATCTAGGGGTCGGGCATGTTACATGTCAAGAGTAAAGGTGCAAGGTGGGGACCCACCATTTGTGCAGGTAAAATTATACAGTGCCATGTGCCAGCTAGTATGGAGGGGGGGGTGATATAAAGAATATAAAATAAATAAAGAAAAGAAAGGGTAAATAAATAAAGAAAGAGGAAAGAACCAGGAAGGTGACAAGAGGGTGACGAAGCAGGGTCAGGGTGGTTGGAGGGGTGACATGGCATCCCCTCAGGGTTCCATGTGGACCTAAAGTGCCACATCATCAACTACTTCAGTAGATGCCACATGTGCAAAGAATATCCTATGTTTCAAAAACAAACAGTGTTGAGCCAAAATCATATTTTGGTCATAACTTGAGCATAATAACCTAGATTGAGATGAAATTTTATAGGTATTTCCACAGTGAGGAGGGATCCAAAAGTGTCGATGAGGGCCATTGGCCATTTCTACTTAAATTTTCCGTTAAGTAAAAAATAATGTTTTTTAAAGATATGGGTCTTGCTCAATTACTGGAACCCAGTTTCAGATGAAATGTTTATAGGAGGTTCAAAAGGCAAACATGAAAATACCCAGTTAAGGAATTGACTAGATTATAAAGGGTTTAGAATGAAGATGCCGAAACGGGCCAAAACCCACTATTCCATGCCACTTTTTGGGGATTTTTTGGATTTTCAGAGGAGGAAAAGTTACCCTAGATCACAAAGCTAAAAAAATTTATTTACTTGAAATTTCAACTACTCATCAATATAGACAAATTTTCATTAGTGAAGTTTTTATAGAAGTGCACAGTTTGGGAGATGGTCAGTTTTGCTAAAATTTTGAAACTCTAGAAAAAATATGAAAAGGACAAAGTTGCAAGTTCCATATTGTTGTAGAATCTTATTGGAGAAACAAATTGTTAATCTAAAAGTTATTGTGCATTCACCATCATGAATATTATTAGTACATAATTTTTCTTGGTTCCTGAGGGATTTTCTTATGCATTTGATAGAAGTTGGCTTCCTAGTAAAATTGCACCAGTGGAGAAAGAGCATAAATGGGGTGAAAATGGATTTTTCTCGAAAGTCATAACTTTCAACTTAGAGATCGTATCAAGGAAAACGAATAGTCATTGGAAAGATAATCCAGAGGAGAATAATCTTGAAATATTCTAATTTGGAGAAGTGTGACAAGATTCTTCATGAATTGAGAAGAAGGACATGTAAAATTAATTAACAATTTTTTTTATAATATGTATAGTTCTAACAAAAATGGTTGCTTTCACATTTTGCAGAATTAGGGGTATAAGAAAATATGATCTGTAAACAAGGGAAATATATCCCACTTGCTTCACCAACATGGATCCTTACATAATTTGAAAATCTTGTCCCTATCTTATTTCTCTTCTCAGGATTATACAAAGTACTATGTCTCCAATGAGGCTACTAGGCTTCCAACCTCTGGAATGTACAAGGATATTTGTACTTCTGAAGGCCGCACAGATTTTTCTCTGTGCAACCTATGCACCAGATGATTGACTGGATCCTTTTCTATGCAATCTCTTCTTCTTCTCAAACTTTGTTCTTCATTCTTGAAATGAGAAACACTCTTTCCTTTTTCTTAGAACTTGAAAGGTTTTCAAGATTTGGGTTGCTACACTACATACCCAATGCATTTCCAGGGCTTTGTTTGGTTTGAACTCTTGGTGATGCCAAGGAAGTTACCAATCAACGATATTGTATGAAAGGCTTCAAGGCTTGGTTTTGGAAGAGAATTACTAGTCAATCATGTATTTACTAGTCAAGAAATCGTTGGTAGTATCCTTTTAAAGCATGTGCCAAATCATCTTTCCAATCAACTGCAAGAGGTACATCATGTTGTGGAAGCTTAATTCTTTTCATAATACACTATCCTATACCCCAACAAATATTCTCATGCTCATTTATAACATCATTTCTATGCTCCCTATTTGGTTTATGATTATATTGTATCGTCAATAATATCACATAAGATGGAATGATGAGTTGCACTATGTCTTCTTTAGATCTAGTTTTGAATCTTAGAATGGCCATTAGATTTCAATCAAACTAGAACTCACATTTTAAAATATATCACTCAGCATAATTAACATATTTATGCATTCCTCCAAACAATCTATGTCAATGCCAAGGTAGTTGTTAGTCATTAATGTAAGACTACATGTAGATAAGAAAAATACAGTGGAAGGATTGTTGAAGTTATGCAGCCACACTTTTTCAACAAGCTCTGGTGTGATGAGTTGATAGTGGTGATTAGGATTTTTTTGTCAATAGAGGAATGGAGAGACCAACGATTAAATAATCCAACTTATAATGAAAATAACCATTCACCAATAGAATGAATCGACCAACAATTAATCTAGTTGACCAACAACAAAATTAACCATCCAAAACTAACTAAATTGCCCAGGGAAAGAAAGGAAACATCCAAGTAAGGGAAAAAGAACCAAGAGAAGTGTAAATTTGTCCAAGCACAAAATAAAACACCCATGGAGATAAAAATACGTCCAAGAAAGTGGGAAACGACCTAGGCCAATGGGAAAACGTTTCAAGCAAGGGAAAACAATCGTTGGTAAAGAGAATATGACCCTGCTGATAAAAATTCATACAACATTGAATTAAAATGTTCAAACACGAGGTAAGAGACCTAGGGGATTGTGAAAATTTCCAGGCATGAAATTTAATTCCCAGGAGATGTGAACTCACCCAGGCATGAAGTAAAACACCCAAGAGAATGTAAACTCGATCCAGGAAAAGAGAAAATGGCTCAGTCAAGGAGAAGAATGGCTCAGAGAGAAATATCGTCCTCCAAGTAAGAGAAAGACACTAACAACTATGAAAAGTCAGATTTAGCAACTTTGCAATAGATGAATTTTAGAAGCCATCAATATTAGACTTCAAAGTAAATTGGACGGTGGACATTTCAAAGTTGTTGGAGTTCATGCCATCTAAGGAAGAAAACGTTTTTTAAACTTGAGTTAACAAATGCAATCTAAAATTAATCATGATGACATATTAATAATGCTCGGAGAAGCTCATTAAGCATAGGTAAAATAATCAACAGTCTCACACACATAATTTGCACAACCATAAAATAAAACACAACGATCTTAACCTGGGACCCAAAGGGAAGACCAGCTTCTAATGGGGCTCAATATTTCATTTCGACAATTTATGGTACAATGCATTCCTATCATTCCATGTCTCTTTCTCCCCTGGCCAAAAAGTCCCTTTGATAATGAAATTCATGAGAGAAATAGGGAGAGATATGGGGTAAGGGAAGGGAAATAGCAATGTCTATTCACTTCCCATTCCTTGACCTTCTCTCCTATTCTTTTTCTTTTCATTTAATTATTTTTAATTTTCTCTAACATATTCATTTGTCTTATTCAACTTTACATTTGCATTGGTTTACATTGTTTTCTAACCTTGATTAATTGCATGGTTGATTGTGTAGGTACTGAGTATTGCACCCATTCATCAATTCAAATCCATTTTGAATCAAGATCAATTCAATCTCAAGATTGCATATCAGAAATGGAGGATGCACAAAGAGACTATAGTCATTAGAGGGAAGCCAAAGGCCTAAATATCAGTTTGGGCAATGAAGAGACAAAATCTAATGGACATAGGAGTAGGGTGGAGTCAACAAAATTGGTAGAGAATATGAGGAGTTTGAGAATGGAAGTGCAGAGTTATAAAGCTAAGAATGAAAAGATAATAAGAACTTAGGAGGAACAAAATCAAATCAATACTCAGCTGATGCAAATCCTAAACGAGTTGTAAATACAAGTGAAGTATGTATCACGCTCAATAAATGAGGAAGAAGTTAGACCCCATGCAAGGAGAGATAACTACATAGGATCTATGCACTCAAGAAGTACTAGTAGAGCTCATAGACATCATTACTCACCTACTCATTGAGATAGGAATTTTTATGCATATGAAGAGTCAAAGAGAAACCCAAAAGTGTCTTTTGTTGGGTGTCAAAGAAGAATATATGAGTTGGATAGCTTGCAAGGAGAGCTTAGGAAGCTTAATCCACCAACCTTTGATGGTGAAAATAGAAAGGGAGATGATGTTGAAACATGGTTACTTGAAATCATAAAGTATTTTCAATTGCATAACTACTCATCTAACTTGGAATCTAGGGTTTCCCTATACCATTTACATGGAAAAGATTATATGTAATGGAATCAATTGGAACAATCGAGCACATTGATGAGAACATGACTTCTTGGAATAAATTCAAGAAATAATTCCAACGGGAGCATATTTCAGAGCACTATTATGACAAGAATATGCATGAATTATTTGAACTCAAGTTGGGAAGCGTGACCATGGAAAACTACGAAAATAAGTTCTTAGAGTTGTTAAGGTATGTGGGCTTTATCAAAGAGGATAAGGTGAAAATACAGAGGTTTTTAAGTGGACTTCCATCCTTCTATAAAGACAAAATTCAATTTGATGAATCCATAACTTTGGCAAAGACCATTAGAAAATCCAAGTACCTCTATGAGCAAGGCAAGGGAAGAGAATATTTTCAGAAATATTGGAAGGATAAGAACAAGGAGAAATCAAATCATATAAGGAAGGGATTCAAACCTCCTTTCAACAGGAACAATCCTAATACATGTATTAAAAATCAGCCTACTAAGAATGAATCCAAGATGGAAGACTCCTTGGGAAAAGGGGGAAGGTTACCAATCAAATGTCGGGGATGTAAAGAAGATCGCATGTACAAGGAATTCCCTCACAAAGAAGATAAAATTAGGACCTTGCACAACATTCAAGAGGTTACTATAGTAGAAGAGAAGATGGTTAAAATTAAGCAGAATTTGAAGGCAACACAATATAGACAAAAGAGTTATGCAGACAAGAGAAAAAAAACTAGAGAGTTTAAAGTGAGAGATCATGTATTTTTGAAAGTGAAGCCCAAGAAGAGCTCATTGAATTTGGGAAGTTGTACAAAGATAGAAACTAGATTTTGTGGTCCATTTGAAATATTGGATGAAATAGGGCCAGTTGCATACATGCTTGCATTGTCTGCTTCCATGAATGTGCATAATTTAATTTGGGTATCTTTGCTGAAAAAGTATGTGCATGATCCTAACCATGTCATTGATTGGACTTTGATTCAGGTGGATCTAGAAGGAGACTTTCAAGTGCAACTAGTGCGTATACTGGACAGGAAGGTCATGATGCTTCAAAACAAAGGTATAGGGCATGTAAAGTTCTAGTGGACATGCTACATCCCCAAAGAAGTGGCATGGGAGTTGGAAGATACAATTCTGGAGGCATACCCGTAGTTATTTTTGAAATTTTGATAAAAGAATTGTATATATGTACACTTGCATGGTGTTATGCACTAAGGACATTTCCAAAGTAAGAGGGAGGGGAATGTGATACCCCAGTTTTGAGTCCCTGGATCAATAATGTAATTTTGTTTATTTAATGAAAGGTCGAAGAACCTAACAATGTAATAGTTTGAATATGATAAAAAAACACACCTTTGGTTGCAAGATGGACAAGGACATAGTTATAGGGGGGTATGATTCCATGAGAGAGGGGGCTAAAGAGGATAAACCTTTTTATTATATTTTATTCACACATCTTGGATTTAGTTGGGGAAAAGTGATTACGTGAGCTTCTTGGGGGAGGCCACATGATGCATTATTGCATTTAATTATTTAAACCAAATCGTTGGTTGTTTGGGGGTTCCTCAATCATTTTTCTGAATTGTTACTCAATCATTCTTGCTCTTGTTCTTGGTTTGGGCATGGAAAACGAATTGTTGGAGGTAGAGAGCCTTGTTAGTTGGATGTAGGTAAATACTGGTTATTTCTAGCAAGAAATTGATGCCTGAGTGCATGGATGCCTAGGCATTTTGAGTAGAATTTTCCACATATGTGAATCCTTGGAGTTTCCAACATTGGGATTTCCTGACCAGTAGTATTGGAGCCCTTAAAATAAGTGGAACAGCCTGAGGGACTACATTGCAGAAAAGGGGGTTCATTTCTTGGGTTGTGCATATTGAAGGGGAAGAGAGTTGGTAAACTAGGATTGTTGTGTGGTTGAGAAAATTTTGAGAGATTGATAACTGACTAGTGTGTGCTTTAAAGTCAGCCTAGGACTTGTCCTTGTGGATTTATAACCTTGGCTTGGAGGTGGCCTATTGTAGATATTTTATGTGCAACATAGCCTAAGTTCGGGTGGAACATCTGATGTTTTCTACTAGTTGGGGAAGTTATTCTTTAAAGATAAGTTCTCTGTGTTTCTCCCTAAACTTATATTTCTGTTGTGCAATTAATTATGTGTTGTGTTTACAATATACTTGTTTATTGTTAATGATGTTTGTGTCATGAGAATCATTTTCTTTTATAGACATGCATGCTTCTTTATTATTACATGTGCTTGCATCATGTTATTGATTTAAATAGCAGAATCAGAAGTTCAAAATATGTTGAGAATGTGAGATTTAGAGGTACCCGGGCAATGGGTACGACACATATTGGTATCCGAGCAAATTTTTTGGGGGGGTTTCTTGTAATGGGGTATGTTTCAAAGAAGTAGCACAATTACAAATGGTAAGAGAGTTTATGGATGTGTTCTCAAAAGAATCACCTGGATGACTACCAACTCAAGAGGTATATTACATAATAGACTTGATGCCTGAGAAACCTTAATATCCAAGGCACCCTATAGGTTGGGAACTAAAAATCTTGGTGAGCTCAAGTTGTAATTGTAGGAGTTGTTATACAAGTAATTCTTGTGTCCAAGTACATCACCTTGGGAAGCACCAATGTTGTTTGTTAAGAAAAATGATGGGACATTTCAGATATGCATTGATTATAGATTATCGAATAAAGTTACAATTAAAAATAGATACATACTTCCTAGAATTAATTGCCTATTCAATTAGTTGAAAGGGAAAAAAGTGTTCTTGAAATTTGATTGAAGGTCGAGATACAATCACATAAGAGTAGTGGAATCTAACATAGCCAATACTTCCTTTTGAACCATATATTGGCATTATGAGCATTTAGTCTTACCTTTTGGACTAAAAAATACACATACATGTTCATGAGGCTAATGAATAATGTGTCTAAGGATAAAATGTTCTCAAAATTGAATTTAAAGTTGAGATACCATCAAATAAGGGTAGAGGAATGTTAAGCCCTAATATTGGCTCATTACCCCTTAATTGGGGCATATTATATTAGTAATGTTATTTTATTTATGTCGGCTTTAGGCCATTAGTTGTAATTATACCTCCTAGTCTCCTATATATACCAAGGAGACATT
>SNQJ01S0000265.1:371258-417931 GCA_010110895.2 Picea sitchensis
CATCTTGTACTTGAACATTTAAGTGGGGTAAAAGGAGGTTGCCCCCTCGAAGAGGCTTATTATCTGAAATTATCTCTTTTTCAAGGCGTTGAGGACTTTTCCTGAGGTTTTTCTATGCTATATTGATGTTTGGTTCTTAACAAGGATGTCGATATAGCCAAGACTTCCTTCAAAATCATATATGGGCATTATGATCTTTCAGTCTTACCTTTTGGACTAACGAATGCACCATGAGGCTAATGAATTATGTGTTATGAAAGTATCTAGACAAGTTCATGTTTGTGTTCATTCATGACACACTAATATATTCTCATAATGAGGAAGAATACCAAGACCACCTCCACATAGTTCTACGGAAGCTACGAGAACATCAGTTGTATGATAAGCTAAGTGAATATGAGTTCTTCAAGAAATAAATTCAAAACCTTGGGCACATCATCTTTGAATATGGATTGAAGGTATACCCTAAGAAAATTGAAACCATATCCAGTTGACTAACCATAAAGAATGCAACGAAAGTGATAAGCTTCTTAGGAGTAGTAGGATATCATCAAAGATTCGTCAAGGGTTTATCTAATATTATGAGTCCTTTGTCAAAATTATAAGTTGAAGGGACCAAGTTTCTATGGACAACCTTGCCCAATAAAATACTTCATGAGCTTTGGGAACTTCTTATGTCTTGCCCGATATTAATGCTACTTGATTTTGATAGATATTTTATAGCATGTATCAATGACAATAGTGAGGGTATCAAGAGAGTGATTACATAGGAAGGAAGAGTTGCGATCTATGAATCTAAAAGCTAAAGGTTCATTTAAAAAATTATACAACTCATGACCTAGAACTCTTAGCAATAGTGCATGCTTTAAAGTGGCAGCGACATTATTTGATTAGAATGAAATTTGAATTATGATCAAGCCATGAAATATTGAGATATTTACAAACACAACCTATATTGAATGCCCGACAATAACAGTGGGTCAAGTTTTTGAGCAGATATGACTATGAATTATTAAAGAAAATAAAAATCAATTGGTGGATTCTTTAAGTCGGAGATGACATATAGGTGCAGCGTCTTAAGCTTAGTCCAATTTGAGAATGGTGATCAGAATGCAATCCAAGGACGAGAAATGGTATCAAGAGGTGCATCAAGATTTGTTAAGAAAGGAAATTTGGAGTAATAAGAAAATCAAGAAATATGAAAACTATCATCCAACCAAATATGGAATACCATTGTGGAGAAAACGAATATATGTGCTCAACCAGACCAAGTTGAGTAGATTATTATTTCATGAAGCTCGTGATGCTCATATTCCAAACACCAAGGGTATTAAAAGGCATACCTAAGTATGAAATAGATCTATTATTGTTCAAGATTAAAGGAATAAATTATAGTGTATGTGTCTTTGTCCTTTGAATGTCAGCAGATAGAAGTGGACCATCAAAATTTGATAGGTAAATTGAATCCCTTAAGTATACTAGCTTGGAAGTGGGAAGAAATCATAATGGATTTCATCCCTGGATTACCAAAGACTCAAAGACCAATGATTATATCCTAGTGGTGGTCCATTGTTTGACCAAGATAGAACATTTCATTCTAGTTAAGACTACTCATCGAGCATTTGAAATAGATTGAATCTTCATTCAAGAGGTGATATAATTACATGATGGTGTACCAAAAGATATTGTGTCAGATCAATGCTCAAATTTTACTTCAAAATTTGGTAGAGTTTGTTTCATAAATTGTACACAAAGTTAAGTTTTAGTATAACCTACTATCAAGAAACCAATGGCTAGACAGAAAGAGTTAATCGGAGCTTGGAATACATTCTCTAGATGTATGTAATGAATCAACCCATATGTTAGGAAGACTCTCTTCCACTAATGGAATTTGCATGAGCATCCATAGCCAAGAAATTTATCATGCATGCATTTTGAATTCATAGGTAGATGTGAAAGACTTGTAAGAACTTTCAACTCAAATTTCAGGTTATGATCATGTTTATTTTTTATTAAGCATGCATTTTCTCTAACTGTCAGAAATTGTCAAATTTTATGAAAATACCATTTTCACAAACTAAATGTGTGCACTTGGTCATCAATCAAGGAAAACCAAAACATGGGTTTAGTCCCTAGCACATGAATTTTGTGTATTTTTCAATCCATTTCCTTATATTATGACGAGGAAGACTTGCCATGCATTTTTCTAAGGCCTGGACTTTTCTAAACAATGTGAAACAGAGGCATATTTTAGTATTTTTGCACATCAACAACTTTTTGGACTCAAATTGAAAATTTGGAAATGTAGAAAGGTGGAGAATGAAAAAACATAGACTCTCCAATCTAAATCAATCAAATTGGCCAAGAAATAAACGCTATGGATTCATTTAATGAAGCAAGGCAATTCTAGTAGTTTCAGGCAGAAATGCCATAGTCATTGACTTGGTAGATTTGATATAGGAAAATGGTGATGAATTTCAAAACTCTAAGACATGGGTTTTATCGACAATGATAAAATGTTTAGGCACTAAGTCTCAATTTTAAAAAAAATTACTTGTAGAATTTTTGGCGTGTTTTTCCAAGTTGTCTCACATAGATGGGTACCTTATTTTTAACAACAAAGTTGGAACTTAAACAAATTAATGCAAATTTGGCATTGATACATGCACATTGAATTCTAAGAACAAGGGGTCATATGATGACTAATTCCAAGTATATTACATGACCATGGAGCCTTCATTGTAAATGGAGTGAATTTAATAAGAAATTTTGCTAAAATTATAGTAATTTGTAATGTAAATTCTCGTCTTTAGTGAAGTTTTAGGATCCTTAAAATATGAAAAGTTGGGTAGTTGGAAGACCACAAGCTAAATATTACAAGCATAGATATGAGTTTTGGATAGGGGCAAGGGGCCTTTGGTATCTTATACATAACCATTCTATAGTTGGGTCTGTGTAAAATCTAGAGACCAAGATGGTTTTGTGAATGTAATATTATTGAGAGTTTATGCATGGCCATTGAATAAATACAAGTTCTAGTTTGATCAATTTTGTGTGTATATTTGTTTTGTTGTCTTGATTTCTATTCAAAACATTGTTTTTCTGTTTGAAAAATATGTTGTGTGAATTTGATTGTAGCCCCACACTATATCAAATGGTATTAGAGCAAGCTAAAACTATGGTAAAAGAAAATAACTACACATGAGATTGTTGGGAATGAAGAAAGCGGTATTTTGATTTATGGGAAAGATTTATGTCTATTGTGAATAAGTTTTGGGGGTGGTGGTTATGCTAGCAATTAGATATTGCTAAGAGAGTATTCCTTGTTGAAGATAGAGCCATCAGTGTATTTATCTATGGATGGTAATTGGAGTGAGAATTACCAATAGAATAGGAATAAATATACCACCTAGGGACTATGAATTGGGTCTAGCCTGAGTGGTTATGAGATGGAGTGTTATCCTCCCCACCCAGGTTCTATTCTTGTAAGTGACATGTTGAGCTCATAATCAATATATTGTTGTAATGGATTTGATCCCTATTGTTGACCTAGTCTTGTGACTTGAAGAATCTAGGGTTTCCCTAGGTACCATCCTCTAAATGAGGGGAAGTGCCCCATGGTTTTCCTCAAGATATGTTACCTAGGAAATAAAAACATGCCACCTTGGGGAAGAAATCAAATAAATCAAGGGTATCTAAAGATTGAAGATACGAGAAATCAAAAAAATCAAAAACTTCAAGAGATGAGAAGGAGAATTGAAGAACTGGAAATGAGAAATGATGGAGAAGAATCAAAACAAAAACCTGAAGCAAAAGAAGGAAAAGATAACTAGGAGAGAGAACCTAGTGTGCAATTGCTCAAACTTCCAAAAGAAAGAGGTAATTCTAGAATTCAAAATTCAAAATATAATGGTACCCTAAAAGCTAAAAATTTAATTTATTGGACAGGGGAAATATAATGTCTTTTGAATTTGATAAAGTTGAATACTTGTGAATTGTGATGACAAAAAGTTGAAGGGGCACATTGCAATGTTATGGTGGGATTGTGTACAAAAAGATACAAGTAGAAAACTGAGATCTATAAGAAAATGGTAGGTAAAATGAAAGTGGAATTATTACCTATACATTATCAACAAGTATTTTTCAAACAAACCCAGAATTTGAGGCAAAGGGAGACATTAGACTGAGAGACACGAAGGAGTTCTTCGTATTGTCGATTGGATCAAGCATTAAGGAAGAAAAATTTTAGAAGGTTGCAGGTATGTCAAATGGCCTAATATTTCATATTCAAGATGAAATGAACACTCATTGTTTTCGTACTATAGATGAAGCATATCGCATTGCTCTTAAAATTAAAGAAAATTTAAGTAGAAGACATCAAAGTGATAAAATAAGGAAAGGTAAAGGAAAATACATAGCAAGTTTTGGAAGAAGTACACAAATGCAAGAAATGAATATGAAACAAGCAATAACAGTCATAGAGGAGGTAACAACGCTAGTGGAGGCAAAGGAAAAGGAGGTAAGTGTGTTCCTACATGTTCAAGTGTGGTAAACAAGAATGCAAGATGACAAAATGTCCTAAAAATCAAAATGATGGAAGAAGAAATGAAGCAACTAAACATGTATCTCAAGCAAAGGAGTCTTGTGTTGTTGGGGACAACATTGCAAAGATTCACCATGAGCAAGGAGAAAATAATTCAAAAGGGTGCCCCTCAAGCTAGAGGAGAAAATTGTTGAAGAACCAGAGCAAAGGAAGAACATATTCAAGACAAAATGTAAAATACAAAGTGTTGAAACCTTATTATTAATGGAGGAAGCACTAAAAATATAATATCTATGAAAGTGATAGAGAAGTTAAAGATGAAATGTACACTCCATCCTAGTACATACAAAGTTTCATGGCTACAAAATGGACGTCAAATTATTGTTTCTCAACAATGCCCAGTAAGAATTTTCAAATGGGAGAATATGAAGACCGAGTGTTCTATGATGTTGTTGTCATGAATACTTGCCATCTATTGCTTGGTAGGCCTCAGTTATGATGATAGAATAGTTTTTTCATGAGGGGATAAAAAATAGTTATCAGTTTGAAAAAGAGGGAAGAATCTTCAAACTACGTTTGATGATCGAAGAAAGTGTTGAATATCAAAGCAACAACAAGATCATACGTTCTTCAATCAAAGAAGGAATGAAGAGTTCAAAGTGTTGTCTTGCAATTTTTTCAAAGATATTTCAAGAAGAAGAAGAGAAGAAAGTGCCTAGAGAAGTTGAAGAATCGTTGAATAAATACATGGAAATTAACACAAATGATATACAAATGGGTTTACCTCCAATTACAAATATTTCACATCAAAATGACTTGATATTTGGATCAAGATTTCCTAACAAAAATCCTTATAGAATGACCCCAGTAGAAACTGAAGAGGTTAATATACAAGTTCAAGAGATTCTAGACAGAGGCATGATAAGAGAAAGTGTGAGTCCATGTGTTGTCCCTACATTACTAACAAAGAAGAAGGGTGGAGGATGGAAAATGTGTATGGACTCTAGCGTTATAGATATGATAGGTAAAAAATATGAATTTCCATTGCCAAGAATGAATGATCTTATGCACTCTTAGTGGAGCAAGATGTTTTTCAAATATTGACTTGAAAAGTGGGTATCACTAAATCAAGATGAATGAAGACCACACTTAGGAAAAAGGAAAGATTGCATGAATGGTTGGTTATGCCATTTGGTTTGACCAGTGCACCAATTACCTTCATGAGATTGATGAATAAAGTACTAAACCATTCTTAGGTAAATTTGTGGTTGTTTACTTTGATGTAACATCCCCACTATAATCCCTAGTTTAATTAATGCATAATGTAGATATGAATATGGATATGGCCAAGCGATGTAAAATGTGAAATGTATTTTCTAATTTTTAATAAATATAATGTGATACTAGCTACTGGGAATATGTACAGAGAAGGGGGTTGATTTAAACACAAGAAAGGGGAATTCCTAGGGAATGTCTAAGAGGGATCCAAGGGAGAAATCAATTATGGGTGTTAATCCAAACCCAGTTTTATGAATTTTATTCTCATTTGGGGAAGACTTCTATTTTATGTTTGAGTTTATGAGAGCCCAATAATTAAAATAATTTAAGAGGGCGGGTGTGAGAGTCACATCCCATAGTTATTGGAAAGCATGGGGCTGAAGCAATCAACATTGGGTAGAGTGAGTAGTCAATGATCTTAGGAAAATAGAGGAAATTTGTATGGGGGAATTAGGCGGTTTTTCACCTTCAGTTTTTAGCATGAATAACAGGGAGAGATCAATAAAAGAGAGCACTAGAGATAGAGAAAGGAGGCTGGGTGAGTTCAGGAGCATGTTGGAGCATATGTGGAGCGTTTTGGAGCTGGAAATTGAAGAAAAAGATTGTCAGGCTTAAAGAGTGAACTCCTAAGTGAGTTGCACTATAACATCAAGTGTTTGTTGTTGGTAGCTGGTAGTTCTCTTGGTAGTGAGTTCCCTTACGTTTCCAATAGAGACATTCCTAGTTACCTGAGCCAGAGAGATTTGGATGCCCAATGGATAGAGAGTACTAAAGGGGTACATTATTTGGGTTGGGCAGGTGAAGAGGAAGAGAGATAGAAGAAATTTGGGATAGTTGTAGGAGAATACCAGTAGGTTGTGTTAGTGATTTTTGAAGAGACGGTGAGAGGCACCCTTCTCTTGTGGATTCCTAGCCCCATCTAGGGGGTAAATTACTGTTGAGATTTAGAACAATGGCTCTATGGTTGGGTTGAACGTCCTTCCCAAGAAGTTGGTTGCACAATTGTTTTAAAAGATAAGTGTTTATCTACTTCTGAGTTATTTCATGAGATTAATTGATGTGCTTAATTATGTGGATGTGAATGATTTATTTCTTGTTGTGAATGAGTTTATTAGTTGCATTCATGTTCATTTAGAATGTTGTAGATGCATTTCATTTTGGGAATTAGAATCCGGTTGAAAATGTGTTTAAAACGTAGCTATTAAGCTCCAACAAATGAACAATTTAGCAGAAATTTTTATTTTATGTGTATAATTTTGAAAGTAATGTCCCTTGGTTGAGTTGGGGGACGTTACAATATGGTATCAAAGTCAAAGGTTGCAACACTGGCCTACAAGAGCTTGCTACATGGTAGCAGAAAATTGTTGGATGAGTTTCCTTTAGGGGTGAAAATTATTTGTATGGTCTGGAATGATAACAAAAATTCTTGAGTGAAATAAATCAATTTCCATGGGACATCATTAGAGAAGAGATTATTTTGTGGTTAAACATTATCGTTCAACCCTAGAAACCATGCCCAAGTTAACCTTTGTGACCTTGGAATTCAAAGAGATTTTTCTTTCACAATTTAGGCATTAGAATCGGAAGTTATGACTTCTAAGAAACCAATGCTCATCAATCCTCAATCTCACCCTGCCTAGATTTCCAACCATTGATCTACGACCTATATTTTTCTTTATCCCACATGCATGGGGAAAGGTTCGATGAAATGATTTATAAGAAAAATACAACATTTTGTTAGTTGGGCGTGAAGCACGAAGAGACATCAAACCTTATGGATCCCACGTGCAACATAAACTTTTGGTCGAGGTGCGTCGGTTCCCAGTGGACTGGACCGAAGTCGTTTGGTAGGGGACATATTGGAGGTTATGCGCGGTGGGTCGGTGCCACATCGGACCGGTGTTGAACCATAGGTCATTTGGTTGGAGGTTAGGCGTGGTGGGCGAGTGTGGTGTTGGTTCGTGAAGTTGTTGTATGGAAGGTTCCACAGTGGGCCGATGGACCGACGTTAGATCAGAGTTATTGGATGGAAGTTGCACGGGGTGGTGGGTCGATGCTCTAGTGGGTCGGTGGCCCAGATTAGACCGGAGTTAGCATAGAGATGGATAGCAGGTTGCGCGACGAGTCTGTGGACCGGATCAAAATCGAAAGGAAGTTCGGAAAGAGGAGGAGAAGAATTTCCCCGATGACTAGTGGCCAGGTTACCGAGAATAAAATCAGTGCCATATTCAGCAATAAACAATCAAATTATCAGAAATTTTTATTGTTTTTGGAGGTCACAAACTTGTAGGGCATTTTTGAGGGTCTAAACAACGTCTTTAGAAAAACAAATTTCATGAAAATGTGTGTACTTCTAGTACACGCAATCGTATCTTTTAAAATGAAAGAGCACGAGGAGAGATTTCCAATGAGCTATTCTGAGTGCAAAACAGAGCTTGTATGAAGAAGTTACAACCTAAACAGTCAAGGGTAAAAGATTACTTTTACAGGGCATAATTCCTAGCTCAGGAGTCAGTTTGGGGCCTAAGAGCAGTCTATGGAAATATCATAGACTGTAGAAGTCATCCATGGAGCCAGATTTGATACAGTGGGTACCTAAAAATGTGTTGCAAGACAAAGAGGACACCTATAGCATGAAGGGTTAAAAAAGGGAAATAGTCAAAACTTCTGAAGACCGTAACTTTCTACTCAAAACTCAGAATTGGGAAAGTGAATAGTCAATGGAAATGTATTGAGGAGGAGAATCCATATACTAACCAAAAAAATTAATTTGAGCAACAAATTTTGCATTCAACTAAAAAGAAGGTCACTAGTGGAATTAAGGGGGAAGAAAAATGTATGCATTCTTTTCCAAAATTGCGTATGTATTTATTTTGTCTAACATAAAATTGTTTGCATGCCCATTTTTTGCGGAACTTAGAGATTCAGAAAGGAAGTTGGGTTTTTATATGAGAACTACAACCATGGAATACACTCAGGGCTCCTATTGAGGAGGAATTTATATGTTTGCATGTTAGCATAGGAAATTTTGAGACTGAGTCTAATGGAAGAAGAGACGGGTAGGAGCCTATAACTACGAGAATCCTGCAAAGAGAAGTGTAGAGTTATAGGGATGATAATGAAAAGATTATGAAGGCTCGGGAAGAGATACTTTAGAGCTTGAACATGATACAAAAGCAAGCCAATAAGGACTATGTCACAATGTAAGAAGTCAGTGTTAGACAAGTGACAACATCCAAATCCCATAGCAGAAGAGATGAGCATGGGAATGACATGTAGTCAAGGAGTAGGAGCAGGTGCCATCATTCCCTAGGGCAATCCACTAGGAGATCTCATACCAATTTAGGGCCAGGGAGTATCCCAAGTGCATCTCCTATCAAGAGACATAGGATAAGGCCTAAAGGAAACATCTTGCAAGGTGAACTCGGGAAAATCAAGCCACCAAATTTCAATGGTGAGCATAGGAATGGAGAAGAGGCCAAGGCTTGGCTATTGGAAATGAAGAAATATTTACAGCCGCATGATTACCCCTCAAGGTTAGAAATAAGAATTGCAACGTGCCACTTGCAAGGAAAGGAAGCCATGTGGTGGGATCAACTTAAGTAAGTGAAGCATCTTGATGATAAGAGGGTCTCATGGAGACGATTCAAAGGATATTTCCAAGAGAAATAATTGTCTAAGAAATACTATGAGAGGAAGATGAAAGATTTCATTGAACTCAAATTGGGAAGCATGACAATGGATGAGTACGAGAAAATATTATTTGAATTGTTGAAGTATGTGGACTTCATAAATAATGAGAAGGTCAAAATCCAAAGGTTTCTTAGTGGGGTACCCTCGTTCTACAGTGACAAGATACAATATGATAACCCTGGGACTTTGGAGGAGACTGTAAGGAGAGCTTGAAGCATATTTATGAGCAGAGAAGAGGGAGGGAAGTCTTCCAAAATACTTGGAATGAAAATATGAAGGGTAAGAAGGAGCAAAGGAAAAAATGTTTTAAGCCTTTCATAAATAAATCCCAAGCTAATCAGCAAGGAAATTCGACCTAAAATGATCACAAGGCCGCAGATTATTTTGGGAAAAGGACAAGGCAACAACCTATGCAATGTTTGGGATGTGAGGGAAACCACTTATATAGGGAGTGCCCTCACAAAGGTGAAAGAATGAGGACTATCCACAAAATTCAGGAGGATGAAACGGTTGAAGACATGGGATGATACAGGTGGATATCGATGGCCACCCACCTATTCCACTGGCTCGAAAAACAGTTTTCCACCTTGGCATTTTTTCGACAGTTTTTCGGGTCCCAAACTTTCGGGGTTGTTCTGAGGCCCTAAACGACATTTTTGGGGGATTTGGGGCCTAGTCTATTTCCAAAGAAAATATTTTGGGCCAATCAAAAATTTATCTTCTCAGTGAGACCTTTCCAACGATGTATTAAGCGCCCCAAACAGAGATTGTATGCAAAAGTTACGCCCCCGGGAAGTTGACGTATCAACTACCCCTATCGGGGCCCGCAAACCTTTTGGATTTTCATCTTCCGAGGTTAGGTTTTCTAATTTTAATTATGTTAAAAAGGCCTTTGGAGCCTCATTGTAACGATCATCTTCTTGTGAATGTGATATCTGTCACATCTCTTCTCAGAGATAAGCTACCACCATTCTAGCGAGTCTTTCACTTTGTATTTTTACAGTCTTTGTACATTTCTTTCATTAATAGAAATCATGTATTATTGTATTTCTCTGTTTCTGGCAATATTTATGTGTATTTCATTGTAATATCTCTACTTTCATTTTGTTCTAAAAAATAATCTGGATCATGGGAGGAAGACAACAAGGAATCAAAATAGAAGTCCCCCATGATTGAAGTGGAAGGTAAGATCAATAATCATCCCATAGCAATTTTAATTGATTTTGGAGGTAGCCATAGTTACATAAACTCTAACATTATTGAAATATTTCAATTGAAAATGAGTAAGCATAAGAAATCTTGATCAGTTCAATTACCCATGGGGCTAAGAGAAAAATCAATGAGTTGGTTAAAGATTGTCCAATGGACATGAATGGACTCAACACAAAGGTAGATGTGAACATTATACCTTTACGTTCATATGATTGTCTAATTGGCATGGATTGGTTGGAAGAACACCATGTTTTCCTAGACTGTTACAACAAGACAATAACTTGTCTTAATGAGAAAGGACAACAAGGCAAGATTCAAGGCATTCCAAGAGCGGTAGTTGTTAGAGAATTTTCAACCATGTAGATGAAAAAGAGTTTCAGAAAGGGATGTCAAATTTTTGCAGCCCATATGGAGGAGGTAGTTAGAGATAAAGTGGAAAGTATTGAAGACCATCCAGTCTTAAAATATTTTGAATATGTTTTTGAGGAAATCTGGGATTTCCACCAAAAGGGGACATTGATTTCTCTATTGATTTGGTGTCGAGAGCTACCCCAGTGTCAAAGACGCCGTACATAATGGGCACACTATAATTGAAAGAGATGCAAATGCATCTTCGAGAACTTTAAATTAAAGAAGGGGTATATATGCCCAAGTGTGTCACCTTGGGGAGACCCGGTTCTTTTTGTGAAGAATAAATATGGAACCTTAAGTTTGTGTATTGATTTCAGACAGTTGAATAAGGTCACTATAAAGAACATATATCATTTGTCAATGATTGATGATATATTTGATCAGCTGAAAGGCGAAAACATATTTTCCAAGATTGACTTGACATCAAGTTATCATCAAGTCAGGATAAAAGAAGAAGATATCAACAAAACAACATTGAGAACAAGGTATGGGCATTGGGAATTCACAGTAGTTCCATTTGGGCTATCAAATGCCCCAGCTATTTTTATGTGTTCTATGAATAGAGTGTTCATGGAGTACCTGGAGAAGTTTGTAATTGTTTTCTTAGATGATATTATCATCTATTATAATCCTGAGGAGGATCATGAGAAGCAATTAAGAATGGTGCTAATGGTTTTAAGGGAACATAAATTGTATGCCAAGTTAAGTAAGTGCATCTTTAATCAAAAGAAGATTCACTACTTGGGGCATATTATTTTAGCAGATAGGATAGTAGTTGATCCTGAGAAGATAGAGGCCATTATAGGATGGCCAACACCAATAAATGTGAAATATGTTAGATCATTTATGGGTCTTGTGGGTTATTACCGAAGATTCATAAAGGGTTTTTCAAAGATTGCAAGAAAAAAACACTTATTTGCAAAAGAAGGGAGTGAAATTCGAATGGACTCCAACATGTGAAGAAAGTTTTCAGAAATTAAAAAACATTTTAACAAGTGCACCCATATTAAAGATTGAATATCTAGATGAATACTTTGCAGTGTAAATGAATGTGTGCAAGGAAGGGCTCGGTGGAATCCTTAGTCAAAAGGACAATGTGGTATGTTATGAGTCCCGAAAATTAAAAGAGCATGAGAGAAATTATGTTACACATGATCTAGAGTTAGCAGCCATTGTACATGCATTAAAAATGTGGAGACATTACTTTATGGGGAGGAGATTTGAGCTAAAAATAGACCATTGTGGTCTAAAAAATTTATTTGGACAACCAACATTAAATGCCAGACAAACTAGATGTTTGTAATTTCTTAGAGAGTATGATTTTGAAATCAAACATATCAAAGACAAAGAAAATCAGGTGGCTAATGCACTCAACATAAGAGCTCATGAAATGCATGTTTCAACCATCAATATGTATAGGACAAATTTAAAAGATAAAATTCTTGAAGCAGAAAATTCAGACCAACATTATTTACAAATAAAAGAAAACTCACAGCAAGGCAATTTACAACAAAAATTTAAAAATTATGAATTGAAAGATGATGGAATCCTCTTGTACAAAGGCAAGGTGTATGTGCCAAATTCCATGGAGCTGAAAAATATAGTGCTGAGAGAAATGCACAATGTGCCATATGTTGGGTACCCAAAATATCAAAAATCCATGACAGTTGTAAGGAGCAATACTTTTGGCCGAGAATAAAAAAAGAAGTGGCTAACTACATAGCCTAGTGTCTAGAGTGTCAGAAGGTAAAAACAGAACACAGACATCTAGTAGGGTTTATATAGCCATTTTCCATTCCATAATGGAAGTGGGAAGTGGTCACAGTAGATTTTATTACAAAGCTACTCAGAACAGTGAAGCAGCATGATTCCATCATGGTGGTGGTGGACAAATTGAATAAGGCAGTGCATTTAATTCTCGTAAAGACAACACACAAGGCAACAAATATTGCATAGATTTAAACGAAGGAAGTTTTCGGGCTACATGGAGTGCCTAAGGAAATAGTTTTAGATAGAGATTCCAATTTTACATCCAAATTATGGCATGGTTTGTTCAAAGGCTTTGGGACAAATATGAATTTTAGTACAACATACCACCCAGAGTCAGATGGGAAAACAGAGAGGACCAATAGGATAATTGAATACATGCTCAGAATGTATGTGATGGACCAACCATCAAAATGGGAAGGCTATATCCACTTAGTGGACTTTTCTTATAATAATGGGTATCAAGCCTCATTAATAATGAATCCATTTGAAGCTATGTATGGCAGTAAATGTAAAACACTAGTGAGTTGGGATAACCCAACAGACGGAGCTATCATTGGGCCAGATTTGTTAAAGGAAATGGAAGAATATATGACAAAGATCAGGCATAATTTAAAGGTTGCTCAGGACAGGCATAAATTTATGCAGACAAGAACAAAGTTTTTAGATATTTTAAAGTGGGCGAACATGTACTTCTTAAAGTAAAAGCGAAAAGAAGTTTGATAAGATTGGGTTGCTGCCCAAAGTTGGCAACAAGATATTGTGGGCCTTTCGAAATATTAGAGAAGATAGGGACAATTGCATACATGATAGAATTACATGCATCCATGAGAGTGCATAATGCATTTCATGTATTATTATTAAATAAATATGTGTCTTACCCTAACCACATAATTGATTGGATTGTGATCCAAGTGGAAAACGAAGGGGATTTATGGGTGAAACCAGTACGCATCCTGGACCAGAAAGTCAAAGTGCTTCGGAAAAAAGGCATAGGGATGGTAAAGGTTCAATGGACCTACTACAGTCCTGAATATGCAACATGGTAGCATGAAGAAACTATGTGGGAGGAATACACGCAAATGTTTATCAATTTTGAAGAAAATAGAAGCTAAAAATGCATGACTCCATTTTTGGGCAGCTAGATTCTGGAACCACGTCTCAGAAATTCTTGATCACCTACGTTGATAGCCCTGATAAAATAATGGCGCAGACCGATGGACTGAGGGAAATGAAGGGGGCACATTCCTTGGGTCAGCAGGATGAGAAGAATGAGAGATTATGGTTGGGATTGTTGGTGGAGGGTAAAAAAAGAATTACAGATTTTTGTTTTATTTTCTGAATATTGTGATGTTAAATTTGTATATGTATTTCAACATGGTGTTGTGCATCGAGGACGATGCACAATTGTAGGGGAGGGGGAATGTAACATCCCCGCTATAATCCCCAATTTAATTTGTGCATAATGTAGATATGAATATGGCTATGGCCAAGCAATGTAATATGCATAATGTATTTTCTAATTTTTAATAAATATAATGTGATACCAGTTGTTGGGAATATGGACAGAGAAGGGGATGATTTATCCACAAGAAAGGGGAATTCCTAGGAACTGTCTAAGAGGGGTTTAAGGGAGAAATCAATTATGGGTATTAATCCAAACCCAGTTTTCTTAATTTTATTCTCATTTGAGGAAGACTTCTATTTTTTGTTTGAGTGTATGAGAGCCCAATCATTAAACTCATGTAAAAGGGTGGGTGTAAGAGTCACATCCCATAGTTATTGGAAAGTATGAGGATGAAGCAATTATCATTAGGAAGAGTGAGCAGTCAATGATCTTGGGAAAATAGAGGAAATTTGTATGGGGGAATTAGGCAGTTTTTCACCTTCAGTTTTTGGCATGAACAACAGGGAGAGAGCACCAAAGCTAGGGCAAGGAGGATGGATGAATTTAGGAGCATGTTGGAGTGTATGTGGAGATGGGAATTGAATAACCAGGTTGCCAGGACTGAAGAGTGAACTCCTGAGTGAGTTTCACTATAACAACAAGTATTTGACATTGGTAGCTGGTCGTTCTCTTGGCAATGAGCTCCCTTGAGTTCTCAACAAAGAGATTCCTAGTTACCTGATCCATAGAGACCCTAATAAATGAATGGGACATCTGATGGACTAAGAGAAGTGAAGGGGTAGATTCTTTGGGTTGGGCAAGTCAAGAGGAAGAGAGTTGGAAGAAATTTGGGGTAGTTGTAGGAGAATACCAGTGGGTTGTGTGTTAGTGAGTTGTAAAGGGACTGTGAGAGGCACCCTTCTCTCGTGGATTCCTAGCCCCAGCTCGGGGGTGACTTGCTGTCGAGATTTGGAACAACGGGTCTATGGTTGGATGGAATTTCTTTCCCAAATAGCTAGTTGCACAAGTGTTTTAAACGATAAGTATTTATCTATTTCTGAGTTATTTCATGAGTTTAATTGATGTGCTTAATTCTATGGATGTGAATAATTTATTTGTTGTTGTGAATGAGTTTATTAGGTGCATTCATGTTCATTTAGAATGATGTAGATGCATTTCATTTATGGTTATTAAAATATGGTTGAAAATGTGTTTAAAACGAAGTTGGTGAGCTACAACAAATGAATTAGCAGAAATTTCGATTTTATGTGTATAATTTCGAAAGTAATGTCCCTTGGTTGAGTTGGGGAACATTACATTTGATTATATTCTTATTTTAACTAAACAAAAGAGGAGCATTTAAGAAATTTGCAACAAGTATTTGCAATGTTGGAAGAGAATTTGATGATTAACTTGAAGAAATGTACTTTTATTTAAGAAGAGTTGGTATACTTGGGTTTTGTGGTTCCCAAGAAAGATTGAAGATGGACCTATAAAAGGTAAAGGCTATAGTTGAATGCATGTTCCCAAAATAAATTTTGAGGTTATAATTTTCCATGGATTGGGAATTCCCTATAGGAAGTTTTTTCAAAATTTCAATGGTAAATGTGCATCATTAACTAAGTGCATGAAGAAGGGAAGCTTTTTGCAAACAACAATAACAAAAAAGAGTTTTGAAATTTTGAAGGAGGTTATTGAACAATCAATATTAGCCTTTCCAAACTTCAACAAAGTTTAACAAATGGATTACGATGCAAGTGGATTAGCAATTAGAGTAGTGTTGAGTCAAGAAGGTAAGTATATTGCTTTATTGCTTTATCTATTGAGAAGTCAAACGAAACCAAAATAAAGTATTATGTTTATGATCAAGAATTCTATGTCATAATTTAAGAACTGAAGAAGTGGAGATAATATATATTACCTAAGGAGTTTGTGTAATGTAATAATCACCAAGGAGTTTGGGAAATTTAACCAGGTTGTTGATGCATTGAATAGAAGAGTATTCTTCTTAAGTACAATGGTTGTTAAGATTGTGGGTCTAGATAATATGAAAAACTTGTATGTGGATGATCCAGATTTTGCAGAAGTCACGAAAACTTGAAAAAAACATGGAGTGTCAATAGGACTCCATATTTGTATTTTTTTTAAGGAAAGATTCTTATTCAAGAATCATAAATGGTACATTCCAAGAGGCTCCATGAAAGAACATCTCATTAGATAATTACAAAGTGGAGGTTTGAGTGGCCATTTTGGAAATGACAAGACTAAAGCTTTGGTTGAAGAAAGATATTTTTGGTCAATCATTTGTAGTGATGTGAAAAGGCTGGTTGAAGGTTGCAAGAAATGTCATCTTGCAAGAAGGATCCAAAACACAAGTTTGTATACACCTTTACTCGTACCATAGATACCTTGGAAAGATATAAACATGGATTTTGTTTTGGAATTATCAAGAACTCAAAGAGGTAATGATTCCATCATGGTAGTTGTAGATAGATTTTCAAAATGTCACACTTTATTTCATGTAATAAGACAAGTGATTCTATGAATGTTGTTTTATTCTTTAAAGAAATAGTCTGGTTGCATGGATTATTGAAGAATATCACTTCAGATATGGATATTAGACTCCTATGACAGTTTTGGAAAACCATGTGGAAGAAGTTGGGATCTAGGTTGTAGTGCAGTTATACATATCACCCTTAGACATATGGACAAACAAATATTGTGAATGAAAGTCTTAGTAAGTTGCTAAGATGTTTGGTAGGAGATAAACCAAGGCAATGGGATGTGATCTCAATGCAAGATGCATTTCCTATAACAATTCAATCATCATATATACAAGAAAGACACATTTTCAGATTGTGTATAGAAGATCACCAAAGAGAGTGACATATTTGGCGAGTTTACCAATTAGAGAGCATGTGAAAAGTGTAGATGTAGAGGTACTCACAGAATATATGAGAGATGTACATGAGAAGGAAAGGAAAGTGTGACAACAAAGTAATGATAACTACAAAGAGAAGGCAGATCAAAAAAGGAAAATGAAGATGTTTGCAAAATGATACTTAGTAATGCCTTACTTAAGCAATGAGAAGTTTCCTATGGGGACTTATAACAAACTGAGACATAAGAAGATAGGACCATGCAAAATCCTCGGAAAAAATTCTAATAATACATATAAGTTGGAGTTATCGGAAGACATTAACACTTCATCAATTTTAAGTACTATAAATATTTATAAGTACCATGAAGGCCTTGCAGAAATAGAGGTAGCTACGAAAGAACAAGTGGAAAATTGAAAAAAATGTATTCTAGTGAATAAACAAGAGGAAGTTGAGGAGGTATTGTCATAAATAATTAGTCGAAAGACATTGAATAAAGAATACAAAGAATATATGATCAAATGAAAAAAAAAATGATCCAAAATAGGTTTCTAAAGAGGAAATTTGTAAATTTGTTACCCATCCCTAATGAGCAAGAGTTTATGAGAAATTTCAACCAAGGGACTCTAATGTAGGCATTCAAGAAATTTTTAGGTCTAAAATGGGCTTGAAAACGAAACAAAAAATACTATTGACATCAACTTTAAAAGAACCAATAAGATTGATGATTGTGATGGCAACCATAAGGGTAAATAGTTTTGGAGGGGATGAAAGAAAACTACTTTTTAAATCATATTTTATACTTATCTCTTTATAGGCTTACTCAAATTTCAAGTATAGGCACTTGTTGGATGCAGAATTAAATTTTGCATCCAATAAGTACCCATTATGCATGTTTTTGATATACCCACGGTGAGATAAACTAGAAATACTTGAAAAACATGTGTTTATTGATAGACTCGCAATGAAATAAAATGGAAATACATTAAAAAAATGTGTTCCTTTAAAAAAAAAAACACATTTTTTCATGCATTTATAGTTTATCTCACCGTGGATCTATCAAAAGTATGCAGAATGGATACTCATTGGATGTCGAATTTACTTTTGCATCCAATGAGTGCCTACACTTGAACTTTTAGTAACTCTATAAGACGATAAATTGAAAATACAATTACAAAAAGCAGTTTTCTTTCATTCCCTTTGAAAATCCATAAATCTTATTTTATTACTTTCATTAGGAGGCTCATTTTAGGCCTCAAATTTCTCTAATGAGCATCACTGGCAAAGAAATATATCTTACATGCATTATGAATTCATAGGTAGATAAAAAAGCATTAAGTCCTAATTCAAATTCAGGTTATAATCATGTCTATTTTGTTTTGAGTGTGCATTTTTCTCCTAGTACCAAAAATTGTCAAATTTGGTGAAAATCATTTGTTCACAAACCATGTGCATCTAGAAATGAATAAAAGAAAGCCAAAACATGGGTTTTCTATCCAACATGGAAATTTATTAACCAACATAGGTTGTTTTCTTATATCGTGCACAAAGAAGACTTGCCATACATTTTGTAAGGTCTTCTAGGCTTCTTTGAACATTGTGTAAAACAAGCACATATTTCAATGTTTGTGTACATCACCAACTTTCTGGACTCAATTGAAAATTTGGAAATACAAAAAGGGGGAGAATGACAAATACACACTCTCCAATTTGAATTACTCAAATTGGCCCAAAAATTGAACCATGGGCGTGCATTTTAGTGAAACAACACAATTTTGGTCAGTTTCATGGAGATGCAAAAGTTGTTGACTTAGCATAAGAAAATGAAGATGAATTTTGAAATTCTGTGACATGGGTTTTTGTCGATAGTGCAAAAATATTCAAATATCAGCTCTCACTTTCTAACAAAGTCACCTGTATTAATTTTGGCATGCACTTTTCTAAGCTCTCTCACGCAAATTGGTACCCTCTTTTTAATTGCATGGTTCAAATTTTGACCAATTTATGTAAATTTGACATTATGTATGCATTAAGAACGAGGGATCATATGATGACTAATTTGGAGTATGTCATGTGACCATGGAGCCTTCATTGTATATGCAATGCCTTTAATGAGGTGTTTTGCATAAAATTGTAATAATTTGTAATGTAAATTGTCTTCATTCAATTTTTAGAATAATTAGAATATGAAAAAATAAATTTGAACGAATGGGATAGTTGGAAGGTCACGAGCCAAAGTTCAAAATCATAAATATGAGTTTTGTACATGAATATAGGGCCTTTGGACTCTCATATATTGGCATTCTATAGTTGGATATGTGTAAGGTCGGGATAGTTATGTGAATGGGAGAATGTTGAGAGTTAATGCATTGCCACTGAATAAAGACAATCAAGTTCTAGATTGATGAATTCCATGTGTGTATTTATTTCGTTGTGTTCACTTATATTCAAGGCATTGTTTTTATGTTTAATAAATTATGTTGTGTGAATCTAATTAAATCCCCAAACTACAACTCTCTTAAGAAGAGTCAATTCAAAGCTCTATATGGACGGAAATGTAATTTTTCATTTAGTTGGGACAACTTGGAAGCACAGTTGCATTGTTTTTATGTTTAATAAATTACATTGCGTGAAGCTAATTGTAGCACCAAACTACATCAACTCTCTTAAGAATAGTCCATTCAAATCTCTATATGGACGGAAATGTAATTCATTAGTTTGTTGGGACAACTTCAAAGCATGATTGACTCAAGAGATTGGCATCTTAGAAGAAATGGAAAGTATAGTGAAGCATGCGTAGCAAAGTCTAAGGACCACACAAGACAGATAGAAGAGTTATGCATATAGGAAGAGATCAGAATGAACTTTAAAATTGGAGAGAAAGTGTTTCTCAAAGTTAAGCCAAAGAGGATCTCCTTATGCATGGGTAAATGGAGGAAATTGGCACCCAGATATTGTGGACCTTTTGAGATTTCGACACAGATTGGTGCAGTTTCTTACAAATAAGACCTACCACCACATTTCATTGTTCATAATGTTTCTCACTTGTTCTCACTTAAGTAATATGTACCTAATCCCAACCATGTTCTGGATTTAATGTTATAGAAATGAAGGAAACCAAGGAGCTCCATAACGAACCCCTACTAATCGTCGAAACCAAATAGTGACACCTACAAAGTATATTCATTCATTAGGCCAAGGTTCATTGGCAATGTTACTCCAAGGAAGACAATATATGGAAACTTGAATCGTAAATGATAAAACTTTTCCCTTATTTATTGGATAATAACTCATATGAGGATGTAGCGCTTTTTGGTGGGGGGAGTGTTGTAATACCCTATCTATGTGCATCATACATGTTTACTCTCTCCTCGCCATGGATGGTTGATCTCCTTATTACTTCATGCTTCTTAGAATGTTATTTTGGATTATGGATGTTATCATTTTTTGTGAATGTTATGAATATATGTAAATGGCATTGTACATTGCACATGTTACTCTAGATGTTGCTCAACTTGTTGAATAAGAAATGATGTTATGTACTCACATATAGATTATTATTCAGATGTATAGTTTATGATTGAGATACATGATTTATTATGATGCTTAGCATCAATGATGGAAAGAGATAATATATTTATTATGATTATGATCCATGTTTTTCCATGACGAAATTGTACAACGAAATAATGTGATTCTCTTTTAAAGAACTAACAACTTGTTGCAAATTTATGACTCTCGAGACCCACACTAACATGAGTTAGATGTTGGGAGCACCCTAGATGAATCCTAATCATGGAAAATATTGATCTAGAACACTTGAGATATGTTTTCTAAGTTGATTTAAGGTTAAAGACCTATGGGGGTTAGGTTTAATTCGCCAAATACCTATTTTTTGACCTCAACTTATTCCCCCCTAACACCAATTTTGCACTAAGCATATTCATGTGTGGTAAATAATCTTCGAAAGGGGTATGGGAAAACCAAAAGACACTCTTAGGAAAGAGTTGTTACCTTTTGGGGGAATACAAATGAGGAAGGCCACCTTGAGGACATGAGGGAAGGGGTTGAATACTTGTTGGTTGTTGCTTTAAAAAATTAAATTGTTATTGATCAGTGATTTATGGACGCACACTAAAAATTGTTCCAACATTGTTTAAGGGTGCAAGAAAAGGATAGGGGTGTACGTAGCCTAAGCGGGGTACTAAGGCCCATTATTGGGCATGGCATTGATTGGGGGGAGAATTCCCCCGGAGGTACTATGATACCAATAGCACCAACATAGATCCATCTTAACCCCGGATCTATCAAGCGCCGAGAGGGATCAAATCTCTTCATGTGAAGAGCTTTTTTAAAGTGCAAAACTTGAGGAAAGGTTAAAGGTTTGCACCTCAAGAGATTTGATCCCTCTTGATGCTTGATAGATATGAGGTTAAGATGGATCTATGATGGTTATAATCGTGCGTGGCCACACAAACTTTGTAGATCAACAACAATTTGTATATCTATATGTTCAAGATTTATCTAATCATTTGAAATTTATCCAATTACATCAATGTGTTGATAATATAGAGAGTATGAGTCAAAAGTATAGTTAATGAGTTACATGAGGAATATGTTGAATATAAAAAGTAACAATGTAGAATGATGAAAAATGTGATAATAATAAGAATGTAGTAAATTACAAATATTTACATAGTGATCAATCTCAAACTTTTTTCTTTTTCTTATTTCTTTTTCTACGTTGAGCACATTTTTCACATTTTATATATCTTAGTATTATAATTGTTTTAATGTGCAAATACTAATAGATAAATCACACATAACCAAACAAAGTACATGACTTCAACTTATAATATATGTTATGATTCGTTGTATCTCACACTTGAAGTCAATATAGAGGATTAATTTCCTTCGTATCATTTCTTCAATTAATTAATGCACTGAATCATTTTTCATATGCTTTAGTCTAAATGTTCTACGTTTTGGCTCTTTTTCGGCCATATTATCCATTCAATTTTACTTGAAATTTGGCAAAAATTGTTGGATCTACATATTTGAGTGGTTAAGTCTATGTAATCCGAGTATCTCAGGGGTTTTTCAGCACACTGAACCCATTTATGCATTCAAAAATGCAATTTAAACAATAGAAAATTATGATTTCACTCAGATTTATATCATCCGATTCTAGTAAAAATTGTCAAAATGTAGAATGTTTAGACAATGTCTTTTTCACATTACTATCACTGAAATCAATGCACCCTATTGTTTTATGTTATAACATTGTCACTTAAATCAATGCACCCTATTGTTTTATGTTGTATCATTGTTAAAATGAATACAAGTACTTGATTATGCTAAATCATTTTTTATTGTATCATCACTTAAATCAATGCATTTTTTTTGCATTAAATCAGTGCAACTAATTGTTCTAAATAAAAGAGCACAACTAAGATAGTTTCCTTAAAACTTTATCCAAGAATATCTCAAAGAGCACAGCTAGGATAAATAGTTCACTTAATATTTAATGTTATTGTTTTCAACACATAGTTTTTTATTTACTCAATATTATATTATTCTTTTAGGAAGGAAACGTGTCAAGGTTGATCACGTATTTCACATTTTATATATCTTAATATTATAATTATTTTAATGTGCAAATACTAATAGATAAATCACACATAACCAAACAAAGTGCATGCCTTCAACTTATAATATATGTTTTGAAATTATATTATTCCTTTAGGAGGGACGTGTCATCTCTTCAATTAATTAATGCACTAAATCATTTTTCATAGTATTGTCATTGAAATCCATGCACCTTATTGTTTTATGTTATATCATTATCACTAAAATCAATGCACCTTATTGTTTTATGTTATATCATTGTTAAAATGAATACAACTACTTGATTATGCTAAATCATTTTTTTATGGTATCATCACTTAAATCAATGCATATTTTTGCATTAAATCAATGCAACTAATTGTTCTAAATCAGAGAGCACAATTAAGATAGTTCTCTTAAAACTTTCTTCAAAATATCTCAAAGAGCAGAGCTAGGATAGTGCACTTAATATTTACTCAATATTATAGTATTATTTTAGGAGGGACACGTTTCAACTCCAGGTTTAGCACGTTTTTCACATTTTACATATCTTAATATTACAATTGTTTTAATGTACAAATACTAATAGATAAATCACACATAACCAAACAAAGTACATGACTTCAACTTATAATATATGTTTTGAAATTATATTATTTTATAGGAGGGACAGGTGTCAGCTCTAGGTTGAGTATATTATTATTTTAGGAGGGACACATGTCAACTCTAGGTTGAACACGTTTTTCACATTTTACATATCTTAGTATCACAATTGTTTTAATGTACAAATACTAATAGATAAATCACACATAACCAAACAAAGTACATGACTTCAACTTATAATAAATTATATTATTTTATAGGAGGGACACGTGTCAACTCTAGGTTGAGTACATTTTCACATTTTATATATCTTAATATTATCATTTTTTTAATGTGCAAATATTAATAAATAAATCACACATAACCAAACAAAGTACATGACTTCAACTTATAATATATGTTTTGAAATTATATTATTCTTTTAGGACGGACACTTGTCATTTCTTCATTTAGTTAGTGCAATGAATAAGTTTTCATAGTATTATCACTGAAATCAATACACCATGTTGCTTCAGTCCTCTAAAAAAGTATTTGAAATTTCAGAAGGATTCCCTCCACGATGACTAATTTAACGCTCCATTGAATTTATGATAGGGTTCTTGCCAACGTCCAGAACTTATCGAATCAACCCAAACGAAAGTATAGAAATTAAAATATAGATCAATATATTGTTATACGAGGGCCATATTTGGCGAAGCACCTTCAACTTATGATATCTGTTTTGAAATTTATTTTCATGCTAAATTCATTTCACTTGATGATTTGTTGTATCTCACCGTTGAAATCAATAAAAAGGATTAATTTCCTTCGTATCATTTCTTTAATTAATTAATGCACCGAGTCATTTTTCATAGTATTATCACTGAAATCAATGCTACTTATCGTTTTATGTTATAAATCAATGCACCATTGTTTTATGTTATATTATATTATTATAGTTCACTATGTTTTGTTGTATCATCACTTAAATAATTTTTCATAGTATTGTCACTGAAATCAATGTTCCTATTGCTCTAAATAGTAAAATAGTAATTGTAATAGTAATAGTAAATATACTAAAGTAAATAGTAATAGTAAATACTAAATACTAAAGTGATAGAAGCAATAGTAATAGTAAATACAAATCGTAATGGTAATAGTAAATGTTAAAGTAATAATGGTATATAATGGATTGTAAGGTTGATGATACGTACGTTAGGATCAAGAGTGCGTTGATGGGTTTTTTCTATGGAAACTCTAAATGGGGGGTCTGTCTTTCTGTCTTTACCCTTTCTTCTAGCCTTTTTCGGCACCGGAATATGCAACTTCTTTCGTTATCGTACTCAGTTGCGATGGAATCTTCTTTCCCTGTGGATACTTTTGTCAATGAGATGGTTGATTACTTTTCGGATCCCATCGGAGAATATCATGATCTGGTCTTCGACGTTCGCCACTTGTATGCCAGGTGGACTCTTCCACTAGTTCACTTCACAACCTAGAGGAAAAGTTATCAAGGCTCATGCTTGGTATTAGGGTCAGCCTAGGTGGAGTATCCAAACCTATTTTCTTGCCTAGGTTTTCTCTCGGGATGCCACCTATTTCAGAGTATAGACGTGGGTTTGGTTCAGGGGATGGGCCTCTTCCATCCCCATGCTCGCATTGGGGTTTCTCAGATCAATGTTTGACTTAGTCCCCCCCAGCAGCCTAGACAACCTCGTCCCCCTCGGCGGTTCCTTCGATCTCTTTTGGTGATATTCCTGATTTGGGGTTCCTTGGCTCGCCGACCGTTTGCAATCCTTTGGATGGGTTTTCTATAGGGGGGTTGGGTCTAAAGATGGAATGGGTTATCACTAGGATTAGTGATGCCCCCATTGTTGTCCCTTGTTTCTCATGGTGTAGCCCTTGCACAATCGGGGTTCATCGACTCCCTCATGGTTCATTCTTGTCCGATAGATAAAGGTGGATATAGTTCTAGACCCATCAAATATTTTGTGGATAAGGTGGTTGGAGTTTCCCCAACGGGTCATTCGAGGAGCCCTAAAACTCCCAACTTGGTGAACAGAAAGAAGAATAAGTGCATAAAATCCATTGGGCAGCCAGTAAAACTTGTTATTGGCATTGATATCACTATGGATCAAGTTGTGGATATGGTTAACTTGGCAATGGTTGGATGTGTGAGGGGAAGAAAATCCAGTGTAAATACGTTGTGTGCTTGGCCTGTCGAGCAATGGTCAAAATATTTAGGATACTCACCCACAACCCAAGTGTTGGCTCATGGATGGTTTCTCTCCAAGTTCCATAGTTCCAGCGATGTGGATAGAATTTTGTCGAGTCCATGGAGTATTAATTCTTCTCCCATCCTCTTCAAGAAGTGGACTCCTTTGTTCGATGATGGTAAAGAAAGGATGGACTCATTCCTAATCTGGGTTCGTTTTCCGAGTTTGCCAACAGAGTTTTGGTCTTGTGAATGTCTTAAAGAATTAGGGAATGCTTTGGGTTCATTTCTTGATGCGGACACGTCCTTTATATCATCTGGTGAAATGATAGTGGAGCACATTTTGGTTATGCTCAATGTTCATGGAGGATTATCTGAAGAAATGGAGTTAGTGGTGGGTTCATCGTCCATTATTCAGAAGTTGGATTACGAGGGAGTTCCCTTCCGGTATAGAGGGTGTCACCAACATGGTCATGTGGCTATTGAATGCTTCCTTCCCCTTCAAGGCTACAATTCCAGCTTCCGTGCTCAAACTGGTAGTAAGAGGCTGAGCCCTTCAGGGGTGCTAGACTCTTCTCCCTATCCAATATCCTCTGAGGGTTTGGGGGCTCTGTTATCTCAGTTCAATGGAAATGATGATAGAAAAAATGAGACAGACTATGGTGATGGAAAGGACCCATGGTTGGAGATACGGGATAATTGGATTCCTTGGATGTTGCCTCGGGATGGAAACCATTCTTTGGTCCCAATGTCGGGTGAATCATCCAGGACGGGTATGTACACCTCCCCCCCTCAATCTATTAATATTTTGATTAATTTCGTGTCTCTTCTTTGGAAACATTGGTTGGGTTCTTTAAAGAGTCTCCCTTCTGCCTCAGAGGCCCTTAGGGCAACTGCTTTCTCGGGTTTGGGCTCCTCTCTTGCATTCCCTCCCCAATCCACAGAAGCGCTCCCATCTATGGGTGCAATTTGGGGGGGGATGTTTCGTCCAAGGACTTTGAAGATGATGTTATTGCTTATCAACTTTGAAACCGAGCAATTCTTGCTCAGGGTGATGCGCCTATTCGATGGAAAGGATTGGGTAAAAACCCTAAGGACATTAAAGGAGTCTTAGGACGAGGGAGAAAATCTCACATCTCCATTGCACAAAATCAAGCACTGGCTAACATGTTCGCTCGAAAACAACAGTCAATTTTGGGGGCACTTAGAGCACCGAAAGCCCCGACAAGGGTTTTTCCATGAAAATCCTATCCTTCAATTGTCGGGGTGTGGCGAGCCCCTCCAAAAATTTATTCTTGAAAAGACTGGTTCTTACCAGTCAGCCAGATATTATGTTGCTACAAGAAACGTTGGGGGATGGGGACATTGTTTCTCATGTTTTGAATTCTCTTTTTGTCAACTGGAACTTCATTAGGCTTGATGCGAAGGGTCGCTCAAGGGGCTTGGAATAGGGTGGAATACAAAAGTTGTTCAGGTGATAAATTCGTGGGGAATGGAGTCTGCTTTAGGAGTGGAGGATTTTTTTCTTGATTTGGGAAGATCCTTCTCGATCATAAACATATACGGGCCTTATGATGGTAGAACCCCTTTTTGAAAAGCTCTACTACATAAATCTATTCTCTCCAATGAAGGTCTAACTTTTTTGGGGGGGTCTCAACTTCTCATTGGGCTCTCCATAAGTCTGGGGCTCTAGGGAAAGACCGAATCCGTTGTCCCATTTATTCAAACATCATCTGGAAGTTAAAGGGCTCATCGATCTAGAACCGATCAAACTATCTCCAACTTGGAAAAATAACAAGATTGGGGATGATTGGATAGCTAAAAGATTAGATCATTTTTTGATATCTGATAAGATGCTTGAGAACCCTTTTCTTTTCAGGTAGTGGGTAGGCTCTGGAGGAGAATGTGATCACTACCCCATTTTCTTTGAGGTGGCAGGAGGGCCAAAGAAACTTGCCAGCCCATTCAAATTTAACCCTACATGGCTCGAAGAGGAGAGCTTCATCTCTCTTGTAGAGAATGAATGGTCTCCTATCAACCCCCACTCCAGAGATAAGGCAACAGACTGATTTGTGGTTAATATTAAAAGAATCAAGCAGGCAACTATTAAATGGGCTTTTGAAAATCAAAATAGGGAGGATCGCGAGCTCACTGAAACAGAATCTGCGCTCCAAGACATCTATCAAATAGAAGGTGTCGTCTCTTTGTCCCAGGAGTCAAAACATTTACTTTTATCCTTGGAAAAGAAAAGAAGGAAACTCTTGGAGGACAAAGAATAATCTTGGAGGCAAAAGAGTCGAGCAATCTGGCTCGAAAGTGGGGAAGAAAACACAGTTTTTCCAAGCTTTTGCAAAAGGAAGGAAAACCTCCAACGCCATTTGGATTCTCTCAAATAGCTCTAGAAGGAATGCCTCATCTTTTGAGGGACTGGCCTAGCTTGGAAAAAGTCATTTCAAAGTCTATTTCAGGCAAACATTGTTGAAGTAGTTAGAGTTGCTCAATTCTTCCCTAGTTTTGTGAACGAGGAAGACAAAAGGTCTTTAATGGAGGAGGTCAATGACACAGAGCTACAAGAAGTTTTGCACAACTTCCAAAAAAAATAAGACCCTTGGGTTGGATGGATGGACAGTAGAATTTTTCCTAGGATTTTATGACTTAATTGGGAGGGACTTGTTACAAGTTGTGGAAGAGTCTCGAATAGAAGGCCATATGCATGCTCCCATAAATTTAACATTCATAGCCCTGATTCCAAAGTTCGACCCCCCACAATCTCTTGATGAATTTAGACCCATCTCTCTCCGCCATTGCCTCTATAAAGTGATTGCAAAAGTGATCTCAAGACAAATTAAAACTATTCTATCCAAATCGGTTTCAAAGGAGTAATTCAACTTTCTTTAAGGAAGATAGACCCATGAAGCTATAGGAGTGGCATAGGAGGGAATCCACCTTTAAAGACTCGAAAATCCAAGGGTGTTGTCCTAAAAATAGGCCTCTCCAAGGCCTATGATAGGGTAAATTGCCTATGTATAAGACTCCTTCTCAATCATTTGGGGTTTGATGTACCATTCATTCAATGGTCATGAGTTGCATTACAACAACTTCCTCCACAATTCTCATCAATGGGTTGGCTTCCCCCTTTTTCCATGTTGAACGAGGGCTCAGGAAGGGATGACCCCTTTCTCCCCTTCTCTTCCTTTTAGTTGTTGAGGGTCTCAGTAGGATTGTTGATGTTGCAAAATTGAGGGGTGAGTTTATGGGAATCTCCATCTCCTCTACTCTGAAATTGACTCACTTGCTATTTGTGGATGATGTCCTCCTCTTTTGTAATGGACAGAGGGGTGATGCTGACTCTCTGAGAGATATCCTAGACCTATTTTTTCGGGCATCTAGCATGACCATAAATATAAATAAGTCATCACTCTATGTCCATAAGGTGGAGGAAGCCGAACTGCTACATTATCATATTATTTTCCCCTTTGAGGTAGTGGATTTTGATGACGGGTTTAAGTATTTGGGATTTCATTTAAAACCCAATTACTATAAAAAGGTGGATTGGGGCTAGAAACTGAATGGGGCTAGAAGCTGGATCAAATAACTACGCAGAACTTATGTCTTTGAAACTCTCATTGGATTATGCTGAGGGAAAAAGGATCAAGATTATTCAGTGGTTTGGTGACTCATTAAATGTTATCAATTGGATTAGGAAATCTCAAAATTGTCAAAATATTTTGTTGTTTACACTACTTGAGGAAATCAATAGATATTTGGGCACTTTTGACCACTATCACATTCAACATGTATACAAGGATCGGAATAAGGATGCAGATACACTCTCTAAGGCAGGTCTTCAATTGGCCATGGGGCAATGGAGGATCATAGAGCACCATGAGGGGGTGCACTATGAATTTATCATCGGCCTTTTATTGATACTCCAGTGATTCATCCTATAGGACAGCACACATGACAGATTACAATTCCATATTTTGGACTTCTCTGTGATGCACACATTTGGCACTTTCTTCTACATGTCTTTTCTTTTACACTCCTGGTACAGTATAGTATTAGATGGCAAAAATTATATATGCTGAACAGATCTATGTTTTTGTACAGTTTTCACAGTTAGGTCACTTGTGGAACTCTATACAAACCTTATGGTTCCAAATTTTGATCATTGTATTGTTATAAATGCTGACGATTCTACTCATCCTCCTTTTAGGACTATATGCATAGAGTTGTTTTTCAGACTCTAGATATGCAATATACATGTGAAATGTATATCTACATAATGTAATTTTCTTTCCCTCTATATAGAATAAAAAATACGCTTGTTCTAAGGAAAAAAATTGCTAAAGTAATAGTACATATGATATATATAATAGCGTGTGTAACTTTTGTTTTTATTAATTCGACCTGCTTTTTTAATTGAGCAGAATTTTGAAATCTAACATCATGTGACAACTTCTCCACGTAACTCTAAGAGACATGAGTAGAAATGTTATTGCACACCACAACCCTGAGAGGTAAGGGGGTGATGTAAGACCAAATACCCCTCCACACAATCATTGCTTTTGTTGGATTTCTGACCCATTGTCATTATTTGTTGGGCACAATGTGTCAATTTGTTTGGAATACTTGAAAAGGGTTACCTTATATTCTCATCGATCTTAAGTCTTGCTTAAGAGCATCACCTAGTTTCATGTTCTACATTAGTTGGATGGGAAATCAACACTTGGACATGATTTCTCCATATTGACAGTTGTGTGTAGTTTGCACCAATTGCTAATCTTCATCAAAGTGTGGAAGTTCAGGTTTGCAATAAATACTCTACTAGTTGCAATGTATTTTGATGTACAAATTATTTTAAATGTCTTGGAAAAACTTCCCAAGAGGAAACAGCCCTCCCAACCAATGTGTGCTAGATTAAGTTGTTACACTTTGATATGTACTCCTTTGACAATAATAAACCGCTAACTATTTTTTCTTTAGGAAAAAAGGTGGTCCAACTAGAGAAATGGATTTACTCCTTTGACAATAATAAACGGTTAGACTATTTTTTTTTTTTAGATAAAAAGGTTGTCCAACTAGAGAAATGGGTTAGACATGACCAATAAATAAAAGTAAAAAGGCCTAAAATCACATTAATCATTGATCAAAAATCAATCTATACATTACTCCAAAGTACACATTAATTATTAAGTTATATGGTGACCATTCTTAGTATAGCAAGCCCATTATCAAAGAGAAAGATTCCCACTTATCTGCATAACTTTGGTCTCGATACTCCACCCAATCTACATCCAAATCATTTGTCAATATGTAATACCAAGACACAAACCAAAATCAGACATGGAATCATTTTACTAATTGGCCCTTTAATTCGGATGAGTTGCATGCAACCCTACTTCACATGAATTGTTGATCAAAAATAAATTAACACGCTACTCCAAGGTGCACATCAATTATTAAGCTATATGGTGACCATTCTTAGTATAGCAAGCCCACTGTCAAAGAGAAAGATTCTCACTTATCTGCATAACTTTGGTCTCGATACTCAACATGATCTACATCCAAATCATGTATCAATATTTAATACAAAGACATAAACCAAAATCACACCACATGGAATCTAGCTAAGCTATTTATGACTATTTTATTGATTTGCCAAAAATCACACCACATGGAATCTAGTTAAGCTATTTATGACAATTTTATTGATTTACCCTTTATTTTGGATGAGTTGCATGCCAGCCGAATCCCTACATTATCAAGAAAGGAAATACTATTTTCATTACAGATGCAAGCGACCCTAGTAACATGAACAATTTATTATAATTTATACTGTTCTATCAAAAGCTTTTATGTGATGCCCTTCAAACCTGGGGTCATTTCTCCTTGTAGTTCATGAAAGTATTGGAATTCGAGTCACTTCAATCCCTTTGTATCCCTTTATTTAATACAAATGCCCTTCAAACCTGGGGTCATTTCTCCTTGTAGTTCATGAAAATATTGGAATTCGAGTGACTTCAATCCCTTTGTATCCCTTTATTTGATACAAATGTCCTTTCAAACCTGGGGTCATTTATCCTTGTAATTCATGAAAGTATTGGAATTCGAGTAACTTCAATCCCTTTGTATCCCTTTATTTGATACAAATGGACATATCCCTTTGTATCCCTTTATTTGATACAAATGGACATATGGATAAGAATTTATTATTTAGATTATGCCATTTGAAAGGGCATACAAATGGACATATGGATAAGAATTTATTATTTAGATTATGCCATTTGAAAGGGCCAAGAAACTAATCTTCTTACAATTGACTTTGAATGGACATATGGATAAGAATTTATTATTTAGACTGTGCCATTTGAAAGGGCCAAGAAACTACTCTTCTTACAATTGACTTTGAGAATTTACAATAGTGGCAAATAGTCAATTTATTGTAGCCACATTACATTCAATGTAACTTAATTACGCCGAAGGCGTTTTTTAAGTGAGGGTTCTCTTGAGCCCTTTGTCGTCTGCCGAGGGCATATCAGAACTTGACATGTGTCTGTCAGCAATTGACAAATCGTTTCCCTCCACGTGTTTTCTTGCTCACCGACTCCAACCTGTTAGTGTTTTCCCTCACCGACTCCAACCTGATAATGTTCAAAGTTTCTCCTGGCTGACTTTAGACGTGCATTCGCTACACAATCTGTTTCCAGGTCAACAACTGCTACTTCTGCTCTGCTCTGTTCCTCTGTGTAGCAGTAGCGTGGATTAGAATGTTGATCCCCCACTGACGTGGCCGCTCAGCACTGTTCTCACGCAGATCACCCTCCTTGTTGGGGTTTCCATTATTGAAAGGGCTCGCTGGGCAGACCAGCGCTGGATTCTAACAGTGAATGGGAGATTGATGAGAGCTGGTCGATCGAGGAAAGCGCTCCCTTTAATGCTGTTTCTTGCTAAATTTATCAGAGGCCAGGCACTGTGATACGTGTCACTTGGCATGTGTATTAGTGTAGTTTTGTAGCTTATTTTTCCAGCAAATTGCACCCAAATCCTGTAACAGATTATGTCCTAGATTGGGCCATTCCCACTTGCAAAGGGCGCCCTAAAGCTAATGATGATTGGTTTGTAAGTCACACAAGGAATTCCCTTCAGATCTGACGCTGGAAGTGATAAAAAACAAGGTTATAGATTCAAATTTGGGCTTTGGAAGTGGTCAAAGACAGATATATTCAGAATTGCCTTCTTGGATGTGAACAGAGTATGGAGATGCGGAGGCTGTTGGAGTTTCCATGTAACAGAATTTCATGCTCAGATTCATTCCTCTAGCAGATTTGATACTCCAAAACTCTTTCCTGTAGCTTGTTAGCAGCAATAACGGAGCGCACCAGTTCGGGGATTGTTGGCACAGTTACACACCGAAATGGAGGGTGCCATCCCCTGTTTTGGCTCTCGAAATAAACAGCCTCGAACAGTCCTGTAGGTTTGCTTATTTTGTGGCAGCTTCCAAAGATAACAGGGACAGCAGTCATACCTTTCTTTTGGACCGTAGCTGAGAATGTTACTTGGGCAGTTTGTTTATTGTTATGCTCAGAGTTTTCTGGTGTATGGAGTATGCTATCTATAGATATTTAGGCACTGTAATACTAGATTTTACCTCAGTTCGTATCTATAGATATCTACAGTTCCATTTTGCATCAGCGGTAATGAGGGCGTAGTTCTGGGCATGAAATCTCCTATTATCTTTGACTGTTTATTGTCAGCAGAGGATACGAGGGGCTGTTGGAAAGTTCCTGTAGCAGACTTTCATATCCCGACTTTTTTCTTGTAGCAGATTTTACCTCCCAGATTCCTGTAGCGGTTGTTACACTCATCCTATTCCTGTAGCTTGTTAGCAGCAGTTTTAAGCACTTAAAACAACAGCCAGATCAGTCCTGTATTTGTGATGGCATGAGAGGAGCGCATTCTTGAAGGAGGACCTGTACAGTTGCATCTTGAAAACCCATACAGTTGCATGCTATGTGGAAGAAATCTCTTGGGATGAGGGCAAATATTAACTTGCATCCCTAATCTGGAGGGATGAGGGCAAATACATAAGAAAATATTAACTTAACTTGCCACGGTTATTCTGAAGCTTAACACAAAATGGTTCTCAAGTGTGACATTCCATTTTGAAATAGAAAAGAAATCAAAAAATCCATCCATCTAACAATTCTGCAATTACTATACTCCGAGGAGCTGAAAGAACTAACAAAATGGTTCTTAAGCGTAACATTCCGTTTTGAAATAGAAAAGAAATTAAAAAAAATCCAGCCATTTAACAAATTTATAATTACTACACTCTAAGGAATTGAAAGAACTAACAAAAGCAAATAGAACCTTTGATCAGGTAATCAAAGTACAAAACATTTTGACAATTTAGCAGCCACTAGAAGGATACAAAATAATGATGCTGATATCACATAAGAAAATATTAACTTAACTTAACACAGATATTCTGAAGCTTAACACAAAATGGTTCTCAAGTGTGACATTCCATTTTGAAATAGAAAAGATATTAAAAAAACCAGCCATCTAACAAATTTGCAATTACTATACTCCGAGGAGCTGAAAGAACTAACAAAATGGTTCTTAAGCGTAACATTCCGTTTTGAAATAGAAAAGACATTAAAAAAATCCAGCCATTAACAAATTTATAATTACTATACTCCAAGGAATTGAAAGAACTAACAAAAGCAAATAGAACCTTGATCAGGTAATCAAAGTACAAAACATTTTGACAATTTAGCAGCCACTAGAAGGATACAAATAATGATGCTGATATCACATAAGAAAAATTGTTTGCCACAGATATTCTGAAGCTTAACACAAAATGGTTCTCAAGTGTGACATTCCATTTTGAAATAGAAAAGATATTAAAAAAACCAGTCATCTAACAAATTTGCAATTACTATACTCCGAGGAGCTGAAAGAACTAACAAAATGGTTCTTCAGTGTAACATTCCATTTTGAAATAGAAAAGAAATAAAAAAATCCAGCCATTTAACAAATTTGTAATTACCATACTCCAAGGAGTTGAAAGAACTAACAAAAGCAAATAGAACCTTGATCAGTTACCACAAAAAATCATCCTCAATCCTAACTATAAAGCTCTTCTGATGTTACTTGGAGCCAATGCTAAACATTCTGGACATAGATTCAATAACCTTGCTCAGAATGTCAAGAAGAAAAAATTGTTTGCTTTTAAGCAGCACCAGCTCCCTTGCCCTTCTTTCTCTGAATCTTTTTCAAGTAAAACTCAAGCTCACGACCCTCAAGAATATACCTGGCAAACACCAAAACAGCACATTTTCAGTACCAAGAAAGTATATGAAATTCCTTATCGTTCTGCATACCCTAATGATCTAGCACTTAATGCAAGTGAATAAACATACCCATCAGCACGTCCACACTGGCCAGGGCGTGAAGCAATCGCAGCCAAAAGTCGACCACTAGCAAATTGCTCTTCCAGATGTGAGTCAAGTTTGTGACCTTCTTGTCGCTTCTCAATCTTCTTCAAAAGATGTTTGCTTTTTTTCTTCTCTTCCTCTGCTGTGGCTTCTCCCTCCTGTGTATAAACACAACAATACTCAAGTAAGGGCAATTCAGAAGTATCAATCATAACATCAATACTAAGTTGCTGGCAAAAACATGTGAATGAGTTTTTGTAAACTATATCATCTGCAGATCAAAAGGAAGACTGAAATGCAGTCTTACACTATTGCATCAAGATGAGGCCTACATAAAGAGAACACCTTGTTTAGGTTGGGGATATGTGTTTCAGTTGATACATAGCCACTGCCAATGTTTTCCAAAAATATCTCTGGCTATTAAGATTATCACTCGTCTCCTCCTAGATGAAAACAGTTTTGTCTTTACAGTACTTACTACTGATTGCATCAGAGCACAGTTATCCATGGCTTTTTATTGGGATGTTCAAGTGTTCTTGTGACAATTGGCAGAGAAGCATAATCATGCGAGAACTTTCTAGATATCAAATTGGAAAAGATAAAAGAAAAAGAAAATTCTTTGAAGATAATAACATAGAAAAGATAAATAAGGGACGAAAAGATTCTTTGTTTCGAGTTGCAACATCCAGATGCACCACCAGAAGCAAAGTTCAAGCCAGTGTGTGAATGGATGGTCAATTTTGGCTTATCGAGTGTATCTGTTATTGGTATCTATCTAGGTTTAGTGTGTCATATTAAATGTTTCAACGTGTACTCGTGAGTAAAAGCTACAATGCAAACTATTGTCTTTTTTGAGGAAATAATCTAAAAGAAACTGACTACGAAGAACCCAAAACAAATCATCCTTCAAAGAGACACAAAATGGTCTTCCTCAAAAGGTAATAGGCTCTTAATGTTAAAAATCGTTAAAAATATTTGGGGAAACAGTACAGTCCCTTGGAAGGGGCTCGTGTAAGTTAATTCCACCAAAAAGGGATATTAGAATGTGTTCTAAAGTATCTTAACAAGATAATCATGTTCCTCCCCTCCAACAATTCTATAATTATATTCCTCACACCTAGTTTCTCTGAGGATGTATCATCAGATAGCCACAATATCACATCTGTGACTATTGCGCATAGAAATGCAATATACATACCTTATATAGAGCTAATAAACAAAATTCTAGACAGGATTATAGACATTTTTCTTGTTAAGGAGAAGTACATCTAGTTTCTGTGATTTCAAGATAACACGCAAGCACTTGGCTAACCTCAAGATCAATAGCGCAATTCAGAGGTTCCAGGACTTGCTGGAGCAGTTTTCATCCCTTGATAACAGGCATGTACTAAAGGCACTTAACTGAGATGATGATGCCATGGCTTACAAGATATCCGTCCCTCCTGTGACTCTTAAAATCCAGTTATTCGATGGATCTGATCAAGTCTCAAGCTCTCTCATTCCATAAACAAGTTACAGTAGACATTGAAATTCAGAAAAAGGTTAGCATGCCCATCTGAGCTTGCATTCGGAGGACACCTTGAGAAGACTAGTGCATCAAGAGACCCAACATCTTTGGCGGAGTTCTTACCTCAAAATTCTGCAAGATCATGTTCATGTATATGAACCTAATTCTCCGATTGCTGCTCTACAAAAGCAAGCAAGCATGCCCATCTGAGCTCGCAATCAGAGGACACCTTGAAAAGACTAGTGCATCGAGAGAGCCAATGCCTTTTACAGAGTCCTCCCTTAAAATTCTGCAAGATAATGTTTGTATTTATTAGCCTAATTCTCAGATCGCTGCACCACAACAGCAAGTCAACAACCTGGTAAATGCACTGGTAACAGCATTTCAGAAATTTTGGCAAATGATGGAAGGAAACAGGAGCACCAGCAAGGAGCAGCCTGTGAGGTCATACACACTATGTGCATCAGAAGTATTTTAGTAAGCTACAGTGTTCCGATAGCCTAGTTCAAGTATTACCAGGATGCTTTCGCACAGAGTGGTGAGAGCATTAGTTTACACAAAAATCGTTTCGGCGAAAAAATCGCCGGGGTCCAGAAAACATCGTTTCGTAAAAATCGGCAATATATCGACAAACTTTAAAAAATACAAAAATATTCTTTTTTTTTAATTTTTGAAACATTTAAAGCAACAATAGCATCAAATAGACAGATTGCCACATGAATATGGAAAGAAAACTGATATATAAGATATATAAGATGTCTACTATCTAGTGATACATCACACATCAAAAATGAATCATGTCTCGATTCCTGAGTCATCAAAAAATATAATAAATCATAAATGTATCTCATGATCGTCATCATGACTCATGAGTATGACTCATGAGTCATCTACAATGAAATCAAGTAAATAAACTATGGATTCCCTCTACCCTTTTGACGGGCAAAGGTAATCGCTGTAAAAACTGCTTTTCCTCTAGCGATCCGGAGTAGGTGCCCTTGAGGGTTGTGCGCCTCGTACTGGAGTCAGCGTCCTCTAGAAGAGTAGAAGACCCTCGAGACAGATGTTCCCTAGAAGAAGGTATTGGTAGAGGAGGTCGACTGCTAGTGATACCACTGGGCCTATCTCCCTCTCACTTTGACTGTGGCTCTGCTGGTGGCATACTTCCAGACTTGGCGTGAAAATGAATATCCTTTGAAACATCTTGATCCAAGTCCTCAGAGATACCATGATCATCACCACTATCCTCTAGCCAATCAAAGGCGATCTCAGTAACAGGTTCCTCAACCTCCACCCTTCATGCAGTAGTGGTGTCAATCTCATTCAATGAAATGGCCTTCACATCAATTTTATCTCAAGTTGCTTCACCTACAACTGAGATTGTAGTAGGCGTAGACCAAATCATTAAGGCATTGGGTATCAACCTGTAGGGGATCATAAATTAATTTATTAGATATGAGGGAGCATAAAATTTAAATGACAAGTTAATATTTATAATTTTAAAATGAATTTGAAATTTCATTTGAAATTCTCTAACATGTAGCTCTTCTGGTGATATATTTTTCAAAATACACTCGGTTAAGCTCACAACTTGAGAAAAGAGCTACATGTCTAGCTATTTTTGGTGCCATCTTACGTAGAATAGGTGTGGATTCTTCATAGTTCTCCCACCATCTACAGCAAATTAGAGAAATTTGAAACATAAGAGAAGACAAAATTGAAATTTGAAAAACAAATTTTGAAACTTAAAAGTTAAAAAGTTAAAACAAGGTGAAACTTACTTGGCATTATGTTCTTCCTATCATTTATGGTCATCTCAAATCCAAATAAGCCAATGGACCTCTTATAAGGTTCCAACTGTTGGGAAAGCTCAAATCGGTCAGCTGCACTTGGAACCATCCTAAGACACTCAAAGCCGGACATAACCTGCAGATAAACTGAAGCCATAGTTGTAGGAGAATCAGGGTTGAGGTATAACCCTGCAACATGAATGGGGTGATGGAGTGTGTGGTTCCATCGATCATCCATCACCATCCATATCATTTCTTTTCTCTCATGCCCTTGATCCCCCTTGTCCACAATAAGCCGCAGAATGGACTCTTTGGCTATCCATGGCCTCATATAGTTAGCCCATTGTGGGCTTGTCCCTGTTGACTAAGCGAAGAACCTTTATCAAAGATTCACTAATTGTGCACACCTCATTCACCACATCCCAAAAGCTCTCTGGTATGCAACTAGTCTCATAATGGCTTGCCCCTCTTATTTACTGCTAAACGATAAAGCACGCCACTCAGGTGAAAGGAACATTTTCTGCAATTCCCACCTAGAATTCTAAAGAGACCGAAGAGAAATAAAACTAGTGGCAAAGCGTGTGATGGCGGGACGCACCAACTCTCTGTCCCCTGTGAATTGTCTCATCATGCTAAGTACCGAAGCATGATTGTATATGAATTTTGTGATGCTCCTCGCTGAGTCAATGGTCTCCTTGATCCAATCTAGCTTTCCCATATCCTCTAATATATTCAGAGTACAAGGCAATGGCGGCTTCAAAATTCCAAAACAGTGTAGCGGAATACGGACATAACATCCTACCGGCGGCCACATAATTGCGGCATTGTCCGTTATGACACGAACAACATCTTTGCCGTGACCTACCCTCTTGGATGAGAACCCATCCAAGAAATCTAAAGTAATGCAGCATCCTTGACATGTGCAAAGTACATCCACTGATTTCAAAAACATTGTCCCACAGGACAATGATAGAAAATTGAGAAGGGTCTACCATGCCAGTCAACCTCGACATCTTGTGCATCACGTGAGCGCAAGATCTCGAAGCTCACTGCAAACCTCGAGTGTCTGACCTTTTCATTTTGAAGGATGGGCCCTCTCAACTCCCCTCATAAGTGGGGGGCTTATACCTCGGACCAACAATACTAGCGGCCTCAAACATGGACACATAGAATGGGTTCTTAGCAAAATTGAATGGAATATCACTCATAGAGGCATCTACCCACAAGTTTGTTCGCTTCTTCTTTCTTTTTTTTTTTTCTTATGGACGATAGGCAGTTTATTACCCAGGGTGTGGTTCTTGGCATAAAATATGATGATGTTGTTGTAGGAATTACAGACAGTGAGGAGTGGATCTCACTATACTCCACTCCCATTTCCCATGGGTGTGTGTTTTCCCATGACTTCTTGGATCTGTTGAAGCCATTTTCTTTTTTCTTGAAAGCCATTATGCTGTTGTTTGTTGAATACTCTTCAGAATTCTTTTGTGGCCTTACATAGCAAGTTCGCCAGCTTTTCAATTCAAATCTCCACCTCATTCCCCGGAATTTTAGCAAGGTGGTATTTTAGTTGATATACCCCACCGAACATTGTTCTCCCACATAGCTTGCATTTGAGATGTTGTTGATTCCCTGGAGGATTAGGCTCACCATACTCCAAGAATGGATCTAATGGCTTTGGCATCTTAATATGGAAAAATATGAACCTAGGGCAAAAAAATGGATTTTTTAGCATGTGTTATTGATGAAAATGAAAATTTAAAAATCAGAAATAAATCAATTATGTATCTAGCATTCAAACTTGGTTTTGAACCAGAAATGGACACAAAAAATTTAAATTAATTTACATTGACCTAGGGCAAGAAAATCCCAAAAACGTTTTGGGCATACATGGCAAGAAAGAAAATCACATAACGATGGAAAAAAATGGTTTTGATCCATCAAAAATCTATTTAGAAGATGTAAAACTCATTGCCATTGAAAACCTATGAAAATCTATGGTGAAAAAATGAGAAATAATGGGCAAATTTTTTACTTACCTCCAAATGCAAAAATTGTGGAATGGACTAAAAATTCCAATGCCAAAATCCTGAAATCGACCCTTGAATCCACAAAATCCCAATGGCAAACTCCTCCTTGGCTGGTCGAATGGCTTGGCTCTTCTCCTTGGCTAAATGCACAAATAAACACAAAAAACCCTCACGGACCCTTAAACCCGCAACTTTTTTTTATTTTACACTCAGCCAATTTTTGCCCATCGACCCGCGATTTTTAGCCTATTTTTTTTCCTTAAAAATCGTAAAAAAATCGACAATTTTTGGAAAATGTCAGCGATTCGGCCGGTTTTCACGGAATTTTCTCAACAGAAAAAAATGAGAAATAATGGGCAAATTTTTTTACTTACCTCCAAATGCAAAAATTGTGAAATGGACTAAAAATTCCAATGCCAAATCCACAAATCTGACCCTTGAATCCACAAAATCCCAATGGCAAACTCCTCCTTGGCTGGTCGAATGGCTTGGCTCTTCTCCTTGGCTAAATGCACAAATAAAACACAAAAAACCCCTCACGGACCCCTTAAACCCGCGGGTTTCTTAAATTTTTAAGACAGCCAATTTTTTCCCATCGACCCGCGATTTTTTCTCGATTTTTTCCTTAAAAATCGCCAAAAAATCGACCGATTTTTTCGGAAAATATCGCGATTTCGGCGATTTTTTCACGATTTTCTCAACAGAGGTTTACAGAACTCTGTTAGGAAATGTCAAGTTTCTCTCTCTGAATGCTAACTGCAATAAATGAAAAATCGGTGTTTTCAATAACTGAGTATAAAAGGTTTACTAGTAATAGAGTTTAGAGTGTTTATCTATATATAATACAAAGTTCGGTCTCATTGCCAATGCCAATAGTACAACATAGTTAAATAGGTCGCTCAGTTTGAGAGACAAGCTTGCAAGTTGCATTATTCAAGGTAGGGCAAATTTTTCCAGATCCAGAAATAACAGATAGTCTACTGTTATCCGCATTATAGCTCTGAGTTCAACAGATAATAAAACACTATTATTGTTGTTAACAAAAACTACCATATTAAACATCCGTAATTAAACCAACATAAGACAAACAAGGTAACACGTCGAGCATTTAAGAATCTTTAGGTCCATAAAAGCCAAATAGGAAAGACCTCACTATCAGTTGTAATACCCCGGTTTGAACCTCTTTGAATACTTCGCATTTCAGTATGTTTTAAATGTTTTTTTGCATGAATATTGCATTATCATGTTTTATTTAGCACCATCAGGTAGATATGCCATGGTTGCTTGAACATTTTGAACACTTGAAAATATCTTTATATGGCAGAATTGATAAAATGACCAGGATTGACTGAGGTAGGAGCGCCTAAAGGGGCTATGATACCACAAGTGGGGAAAGGTGAGGGGGTCTAAGGGCTTTATTATTTATAGATGTTTAAAAATTCCTATGTCCTTTCCAGCTATCTTACCTTATAACCTTCACTTTATTTAAGCCTGTTGTATAATTTAAAGAAGAAGAAAAGGATAGTGGAAAAAATCATTTCCTTGATCTAAGCCACCACTCCTATATTCTAGCTGCTAGCAACTTGTCTTACCTACATTCTTGGAACTAGGAAGAGTTAAGTTAGGACTCTCTTGCCATATTTCAAGCATGAAAAAGAATGGAAATTCGAATGGGAAGGAAGCTAATTTTGAGAAAAGAAGGAAAAAGAGGGAACACGAGGGTTCTTGCTAAAAAACAAAGCCTGCCATAGCATGTGATAGTGCAGCCATGAAGTGAAGCCATGGGAGCTCTGGGAAAAGCCAATAACCAAGATAATTTATGCTGGAGTTGAGGGACATCAGCCTGGATCTTTCCATGCACACACTAAATAGCACTGAAGGGAGGATACTTCTGAGGGACTATTGAGCAGATAATGAGGACCTCCTTGTGTTGTGTGGGGCAAGTATCATGGGTGTTGTTATAACCCTATGATTCATAGGATCATCTGTTGACTGGAATTTTTTCACTCTGGGTGTATAGGTTTGCAAATAATATTTCATCTCTGCAAATTATTTTCAAAGGAAGCAACGCACAAAACCCACCAAAATCGCTAAAGCCTAAGTTTTGTTGCATTCGCGCCTGGAGAATAAAGGACACGCTTAGATCGACGGTCGATCTAGCAGCGCGTAGATCAACGACTGATAGTGGATTCCGGACCCCCTCGACTGTTCTACCTTTAACGGTGGGGGGGGGGGTCCGGAATCGGGTATAAAGAAGGCGCGCATTTGNCTACTCTGTGGCCATTGCACAACAATTGTGTTTCTTCATAATCTACCACAATACTTAGAAGTTGCCACACATATCTACAAACATGAGGGGGGAATTAGAGAACAATCTAAACAACTAGTACAAAACACTACTGAAAATCAAATATGTGGGCATTGATAAAGAGATCTCACTTGTTGATTATGCAACTGATGGAGTTGTTAATGTGGCAACACAATCAATTACTGTGAAACTATGTCTTTCACCACCAAGTCTTTCTCCACTCAAGACACTTGACAAACAACTACTGCATGCTTGACCTACTAATGTTTATGTGCCTACCTGAAGACAACTATTGCACACTAGAAGGTCCCTGCAAGCATACATATAAGGCTCCTCAAGTAGAGTAAACTACAACATGTGATGTTTCTTAGTTCATCTATGAAACTCTCTTATATACATATCTTACCCTCCACAATGGATCAACCTCTTTGCAAGTGGGAGGCTATAGACTTAGGTGTTTTTATTTTCATTCACCCAGTGTCTAAGGTGCACATTTGAATTTCGTCAAATGAAATCTGTAATGAAGATGTGTACCTCAAGACAAATAATGGCCTTTATCCCATTGTGCCAATAGAACATAGGACACTTGTACACACATGATACTACCGCAAGTGTCTTTGGACAATCAACTTCTTGGCATGAGATGGCACATTCATATCTGCGCTTTGAGCAAAAATCACCCATCTTGATATAGCTAATCGTTGCCTCCCCGCTCGAGGTGGTCACCCTCACTCAAGTCACCCTCTTCCTAGCTCACTTGGAGACAATACAAAGGTGGACCCAATATCGCATTACGAGTGGACAATCTAGCTATAGGGAGTACCCATATTTTTTGCAAATTAAACACCAACCACTTATGCAAAGATCTTACTCATAAGTCATGTCTCTTGTATACACACTCAATCAGTACAATATATAATATTTAGGTCTCTTAATCATTGAGTTGGGATCCGTTTTTGTCACATTTCTCCACCCAATAAAATCATTATTCTTAAAATATTTCCCGCGATTTGTCAAAAATACACACTATAAACCCTCATTAACCATCATCATTCACAATTATACATCCTGTGTGGTTAATATTGTCGATATTATGGTAGTTGCGGGAGGTATTAACCTCCATGTGTAACCTTTGACTAGAATAGAATATTCCATAAGCAAGAGAAACCCTTAACAGATGTGTGAGAACCCTAGAAAACTAGTCAGCTCAATAAATCAATCATATTAAAGTATTACCCTCCTGAAAGAGAAGTCAGTCTAGACAGGTGAAAAGAAGGACTATAAATAGAAGGTGCTTGAGATCATTTGTACACACTTCACTCACTCTCTCAGAGAATCATAGCACAATTTTGGAGCTGCAGCTGCAAGAAAGGAAGGTGCATATTCTGGGGTGATTCTTGGTCTCTCTCTCTAGCACTATCTAGCCTAAGATATGTGCATTACCTTCTAATATCTCTTGGTGGTATTCTTAGTGACAGTCTTGGTGGTAGCCTAAGAAGTGCAACTGCAACTGTTGCAGTTGAGTATTGATCTTGTTCTGTGATTGTGGAGACTCTCTCTCTCTTGTGTGCTACCCTTGGAGAAGGTGTGCTCTCCTTGTCTTGTGTTGTTGTTGCAGTTGGATGGTGTTTTTTGGTTCCATCTCATGCTACTGCTGCAACTAGGGTCTATTTGTTGGTTCTAGTGTGGATTTCCATAATCATTCTATCTAGTAAAGGTTAAGGTGCTCGGGGGATGGCTGCATGCCTTTGGTTTGGTGACAACAGTGATATTATCTATGGTAAAATGAGAACATCAAATATTTTAACAGATTATGGGCCCACACTACCTTCAGGACAGTATAACCACTGGAAGGTGTATCGACAGTTCTTTGTCAAGCTCGTTATAGCACCAATTACACTTGCAACTAGGGTTTTTGATTTTGTAGTTGCAACAAACCCTAACCTATATTATTGGGCACTTTTAGTGAAGCATTGGACCTAATTTTTGGGTATTCTAGTGCGCCCTAGCCTAGCACACCCTCTGGTGCCCTCAACCAGCAAAAACGTCAAGATTGAGTTTTGGGTCAAAGTCAAAGTCAAAGTCAAAGGTTGACTTTTGGTCAAAATTGATTTTGTGGTCAAAGTTGAAATTTCAGGATTATGGCTTATTCTAATCATTGAACCTTCTTGATTTAGTTTCTAACCTCTTCTTGTCAAGATGGTGTCTAGTTTCAGATTATAAGACAAGTTGAACGATGCTACAAATTACAAAGGTATGCACTTGTATATGCTTTTCAAGTTATATCATCCAACAAAACATGAGTGGGTTTGCAGGGGATGTACAAGAGAGCTTGTCCAAACAGTGATATTGCATTCAATACATTCAAAGGAACAAGCGCACCCTCCCTAGCAGTGTAGGCTCCAAGTTCCAGGTTTGATTGATCAAATTGTTAAGTTTGATAGTTGCTACAGTACAAGTAAACACTATAGTTGTGACAACAATCTTTGAAAGGTTCTATTACTGTTAGGTATACTTGGTTGCATGTAATTACTATTGATATATATGATTATTGCACTTGTTTGCAAAATGAACTAACATCTCCTCTAGGATATATTTCTTGTTTTGCTCCTGGGCAGGTCACCTTGGTAATTCTATGGTGACTACCATCCTTGTTACCATAGCTATGTTCTTATGAAAATGTTATTGGATATACTTTTTATCTTGTTGTTCTTGTTATGGGCAGGTCACAAGCGATGGCTCTGAGAAGGAGCTACAGTGACAGTTGCAAACATGGAGAAGATTACTCCATCAAGTGGTGAGGCAAGTGATCTCACCAAGTACCATTTCTAAAGGAAGAGTGTAAAGCAAAAGGAGTTTTGGATATGATACACTCAGATGTGTGTGGACCAATGTTAACCTCCTCACTAAGAGAACAAGAAGATCAAGACACTAAGACCTGATAATGGAGGATAATACGCCTCCAAGGAGCTCAGTGCCTTTTGTAAAGTAGCCAAGATTAGGAGGGAGCTAATTGTCCCACATAATCCTCAACAGAATGGTGTGGCGGAAAGAAAGAACTGATCCATTGAAGAATTTGTTAAGGAAATGATGAATGACCATAATCTATCCATGTTTCTATGGGGAGAAGCAGTTATGACAGTCGTATATGTTCAGAATAGAAGTCCTCATCGTATATTGAAGAACATGACTCTAGAAGAATCTTTCTTTGGAAAGAAGCCAAGTCTTTAACACTTGAGGATCTTTGGCTATCCTGCCTATATTCATGTTCCCAAGGACAAAATAAAGAAGGGAATATTCGTTGGATATAGTGAGACATCAAAAGATTACAGAATCTATGTCCCAGGTCAAAAGAAGTTTGAAATCAACAGGGACGTGACTTTTGATGAGAAGATTTCCTTCAAGAAATCTATAGACGATTCCATGGACTCAAACGATGAAGAGGAACATGACGATCCCAAGGAAGAAAGTACATGTTCTTCAGAACATCCCAATGAAGAACCAGACCAACCACTTGAACCTGTAGAACCAGTTGTTGTACCTAAAAACAGAAAATGACCAGCATGGCTAGAATCCACCTCATAGGAAGCAGGAAGACATAAAGATCATAGTGGCACCTGCAAGGAGAGAAAGAGGCCCAAAAGGTTCTCTAGTTATGCAACACTCATGACAAGTCTTGTCAATTCAAAACCTTCCACCTTTGAAGAAGCAATCAAGAAGAAATAATGGAAGGAAGTTGTTATAACCCTATAATTCATAGGATCATCTGTTGACTGGAAATTTTTCACTCTGGGTGTATAGGTTGGCAAATAATATTTCATCTCTGCAAATTATTTTCAAGGGAAGAAATGCACAAAATCCACATAATGCACTTATCCTAAGTTCTGGAGCAAATATGACTTTGCACTCACAGAGTAAAGACAACGCATCAATGAACGGTTTAGAGGTTGGCGCTGAGATCTACAGCCCACAAGATTTTTCGGACCCCCCTGACCGCTCTACCTTTAATGGCAGGGGGGGGTTT
>SNQJ01S0000265.1:418008-430532 GCA_010110895.2 Picea sitchensis
ATTTTTCTCTGGCGGGCCCGGTCCCAATGTGTCATCTGTCCATTGCGCCTGATCCTCCATCACCTTTTTGCATCCTTCATTCGCCGCTACGCCCTCACCCCCTTGTCCTTTGTCAGCCTCCATTATCCCGCCCTCTCACCCGTCCATGAGCAAACAGACTTAGGATAAACAAAAATAGCAATAAAGTTAATTGATAGGTTAAATTAATTAATAAAGAACTAGTTAATAATTAATTAATTATTAATTAAGTTAAAAATCTAAGTTAGTAACTAGGTTAGTAATTAGGATTAATTAAACATTAAATAAAACATATATAAAAACAAATATTAAAATTATAATAAACATATATAAAAACAAATTAATAAAAAATATATAAAATATATATAATAAACAAAACATATAAAATAAAACATAATAACACAAAACATATTATAATAAATAATATAATATATAAAATAAAAATAAACAAAACTAAACAAATTTAAAACAAATAAAAAACGTAACACATAAAAACATAACAAATATTAAAAAAATACAACAAAATAAAAAATATATATATATATATATATATATAAAAAATGAAACTACCCTAAGTCTACCCCACTCCTGCTCACGTCACACTCCACTCACATCTACCTCAACCCACCCAAAAGACTCACGTGCATCTATTACACCGGCGCCCCCATCCACTTCACATTACATTTTAATCAACGGCACATAAAAATTCCGGACCCCCCCTCACCATCCGAAATTTAACGAGAGGAGGGGGTCCGGAATGAAGTAGTTTTCAAAACCACTCCCCCTCCACGTGTCAGAATTCTATTCCTGCGGACCCCCCCCCCCAAAAAAAAAACCGCTTACCACCTCGAGGGGGGTCTGGAATACCGCCCTCCCGAAAAAAACCACTTTTCTCAAAAAATTGTCATTTTTGCCTGTTTTACTACGTCTTCTTCCGGATGAGTTTCTGGGCAAACGGAGACGGATTTTAAAAATCCGAGAGAGGTTTTTGCTCAGCACGGGCTGAAGAACAAAAACCTCTCTCAGTTTTTGCAACGGCGCTACGATCAGGGAGAATCGAAGCCATTTTTGAGGCCCATTTTTCCAGATTCTCAATTTTCCGTTACAGTCCCGATCTTGCAGGAGCTGTTACGGCCAGCTAGGGACGAATTTGGCAAAACCGAAGGAGGTTTTTGTCCAGCACATGCCCATCTACAATAACCTCCTTCAGTTTTCGCCCAGGTGTCATCGTTCAAGAGAAAAACACGTCTGTTCGGACCCCTTTTTCGCAGAAAACCGATCCGTCTTTCATGGCAGAAAACTCCAAATTTTGTGGGAGTGGTGGCTATTTTTGGCCGAGGCGGTTAAACCGACTTCCTAAACTTATTGGGATGATCTATCCTATTTATTCAGGGGATTTTAATGTAAAAGGGTTCGACCTGTGAGGTTCCTTGCTGGACAGTGGGCTATGTTTTGCCAGAGAACTTTTTCTGTGATCTTTAGATGAATGATCAGTAATGGACATGCTTTCTTTTACAGGATTCCTGTGTGGATGTGTTGGTGGCGTTCTCTCTTTGTTAAGTGTTTTCCTGTGATCATTACGCTTGTTTTCATTTTCTCATTATCAAAAGTAAGTAAATAGAGCAGAATTTATTGGCAAATACTCTGCATCTGTCCTTTTGATAATCTGTATGTTATTCTGCTAAAAAGCTTAGATAAGGAATTCTTAGTTGCTCCTTGGCTTGGCTTTTTCCTCCCCTAGTTCTTCCTCAAATCGACACCATCAAAACTTAATTCGATCCAGCATTTCCACTACCTTGCCATGTTTAAGAGTTATGTCTAAGATCTGAGAGTGAATCACATTTTTAAGCGCAGACCCCATTTGCCCAATGGTCCTCCTTGCTGTTCCAAAACAACCTTTTAAAAATCCCAACCCCACACTTGCATAACTAGCCTAATACCTATTAAAACAAAGCTATATCAGACAGAGAGATCCCTCTCTGAGTCTTGGAGGGCTAGATCCAAGACTCGAAGTGGTTTTGATATTGCCTCTGTGACTGCCTTACAGCCTTGGGCAAATTACAGAGCACTAACAGGTGCCAAAGTGCTGCTCTGTCTTCAAAAACTCAGCAGTGAGACACTTGATTAATAATCTTCTTGCCTAAGATAGAGAAACTATCTTGAGTTCTTTGCACTGCTCTTTCGCCCTGGTGGTATCATAGCCTGGCTAGGGGGACTAACCTATGGTTGGGTGGAAAATCTCTTTGCCTCAATTAGTTGCCTGGACTTCAATCTTCAGTAAAGATAACTTCATTTTGCTTATTAATTAAGTTTTGCACTTTGTTGGTGTTTCAACGTTGGAATGCTGAAGATTGTTTCCTACAGGCAGTACTTTTGTGGTGCATGTCAATTTAATCCTGTAGAATGTTGTTTTGTAATCAATCAGGCAATTCATATTTTGCAGCTGTAATAGATCAATGGAAAGAGCACATAGAATACTCTTTCCATTTATAGTTTCTCTACCTGCAACCATAAGCCCATGGGCAGTGGCAAGTTAAGTATGCTCGTAAGATTTTCTGAATGTAGTTGGTGTTGTGTTTGCTTCTGTACTAGAAGGTCAAGTTGCTCAATCCATAAGATTGCTAAAGGTGGATGTTATGGAAACATTGGGATGGTAAAAAAAGAACCCGCTGTGGAGGACAAGTCACAACTCACAAGACTACAAGCGAAACAAAATCCAGGACAATGAACTTTACACTGTCTGGAGCTACAGCTCCGTGACAAGCTAAATGTGTTCAGGTTATAATTCAAACCATGATCTTTAATACTCTCAAGCAAATGACAATACGAATTTCTTTGCCATTGGAATAAGATCTCTGTAGGGCATGGATGATTTTGAACTGCATAAGCACTTAAGGGATTAATATTATGTTATGCAAGTGCGTGCAGCTTTTATGATGCACAACAATGATTAAAGTTCAGCAACATATAAAATTTCCTTCAGCCATTCCAGCAGAATTCTAGAGCCGCTTGAAATATCTGTAACTCTGTTTATGAAGAGCACATGCAATAAATTATTAAATCGTCTTCCAATAACTGTATAACCTTAAAAAAAAACTCCTCAAAATTGATTAAGTTACACCCGTGACCCAACAATACAGACCAAGATACTAAACTTCTGGGCTGCGGAGTAGCATTTCAACTGAAAATCATGGGAATTTTATAAATTACAGTGGACCGGTAATCAAAGCTACCGGATTCGCCTCCTTAGCTCACGGGATCTGGATCCAATTCGTACAGGATTCGGGGATCCGTACTGGATTCACCAAGATTCACTCAAAAAAACATTGGATCCGGATCCGAATTTAAGAACCGGATCTGACTGCTTGTGAACCATTTCCAGTGTTGAGATTCAGGTTGGAGAGAAAGGGAAACGGTTCCCTCTGGAGGAACCGAGGAACCGATTCCTAAAGTTTAGGAACCGGTTCCTCCAAAGGGAACCGGTTCCCTTAAAATCACGGGTAAATGACCAAAATAGCAGGTAAAGTAACTCTCAACTCGTAATTCGTCCCCCATTTCATCCATCTCAAAGAGCTCGACGGGTCTGGACTCAAGCCGTAAGTCGTCTCTGCTGTTTAATGTTCATTTTTTATAATTTTGTGTTTTAACTTTTAAGTTCTAACTTCTGTGACTGTAGGAGCCCGCTGGGTATGCCCGTGGGCATATACAGCAGTGAAACTGTTGTGTATGCCCACGGGCATACACAGCAGTGTGCAGTGACAACTGCTGAACTGCTGTGTATGCCCACCGGCATACACAACGGGCTCATACACAGCAGTGTCATTGCTGTGTATGAGCCCGCTGTGTATGCCCGTGGGCATACACAACAGTTACACTGTATGAGCCGCAATTGTCAATGGCCCCTGCTATGCATGCCTGCTAACATACACAAGCTAAACACACAACAGGCCTGTGTATGCCAGCAGGCATGCGCAGCAGGGGCCCTGCTGGCATACACAGGCCTGTTATACATTTGAATTTTGCAGACTTGTGTATGCCAGCAAACCACCTAGGCTGAATTTGTTTGAATTTTGAAACCCTTGAGTTTTTGAACAAATTTTTTTTAAAGTTTGATTGCTTCGTATGTGCAGCTGCATACACTGTCAGAGAAGTATTTTTTGGTTTTATAAACAGCAAACACCAGCAATGGCTTCCCGTCATGCAGTTCAGTTTGGGCATGGAGGTCGTAGTGGGAGGAGTGGTGGAGGGAGACGAACTGGAACTTCAGAAAGCCGACAGGAAAATGAACAGCAAAATTTCCCTGTTGATTCTCCCCTATGGAGGTATGTGACCAAGATTGGGAAGAAAGAGAAGAACACCGGTGGAAGCTGCTTGTGGAATTGCAACAGGTGCAAAGTAAATTTTACAGGGTCATACACGAGGGTTAAAGCCCATTTTGTTTGGCTGGAAGGAGATAATGGAATTCACCATTGCAAAAAAATCGACCGAAAGGATGTGGATGGATTTCAAGCAGAGCAAGATGCTGCAGATTTGGCCAAGGAAGAAAGGAGGAGTGGCCAGCAGAAACCTATCTCAAAAAGAACAAATAAAGTTCCCTTGATTGTTGAAGAAATCCCCAAGAGACAAAACTTTGGAACCTTGGCCAAAATGTTTGATATGGGTGGAAGGGGATGAGATGGACAGCAGAGTTGCAAGAGCTATATATGCATGTGCAATACCCTTCAATGCAGTGCGGTCTCCATATTGGCTAAACATGCTTAGGGCAGTGAATGATGCCCCTAAGGGTTATGTACGGCCAAACTTTTAGAGAGTGCACACTATTCTTCTACGAAAGGAAAAATTGATGGTGAAGAAAATATTGGAAACGGTTCGTTCATGTTGGAGTGGCAATGGTATCTCTATTATCTCTGATGGTTGGACTGATACAGCGAATAGGCCATTGGTAAAAGCAATTGAGCTCGTGGGCCCTTCAAATGTTGTGCAAGTCATCACCGATAATGCACGTTCATGCAAAGCAGCTGGGGCAATTATTGAGGGATTGTATTAAAACGTCTTTTGGGACACCCTGTGTTGTGCATAAGTTTAAATCTTGCTTTTAAATCCACTGTTGCTGAAGTTGAATGGATGAAAAAACTATGTGAAGAAGAAAGGGAAGTTCAGATTTTTATCATTAACCATCAACATGCACAAGCCATGTATAAGGAATTTGCCAGGCTCCAACTTATGAAGGTTGGAGAAACCAGATTTGCATCAAGTTATATTAAGATCATGGGTTAGTAGACATGAAGGAAGCTTTGTCCTCCATGGTTGTTAATCCACAGTGGCAAACATGGAAACAAAGCCACACTAAAAAAGCAATTCGGGTGAGAGGTACCAATTTTTATGAGGCTTGGTGGGCTGAAGCTGAGTTATTTATTTCCATAATGGAGCCACTTGTTGATTTGCTGAAACTTATTGATTCGGATGCGCCTATGTTGGGCGACATCTATGAGGGAACTAACCGTATGTTGGAAAGAATTAAAGATGCGCCTATGTTGGGTGACATCTATGAGGGAACTGACCGTATGTTGGAAAGAATTCAAGAACTTCTTGAAGAGAAGGACCCTCTTTTGTTTGGCACCATAAAAGACATACTCATTAGTAGATGGAACAAATACAATACCCCTCTACATGCTTTAGCCTATGCCTTAAACCCAAAGTACTATGATGAGGCATACTTGGCTAAATTTGGGGGTAGGAGGAAGGCCCCAAACAAGGACAATGAGGTGGCCAATGGTTTTAGAACAGCAATTTCAAAGATTTGTTATGATCCAATGGAGCTCGCAGAGCTAAAGAACCAATTTACATCATTCATCACAGGGAGTGGTGCATTTGGAAATGTAAATGCACTTGCTGATAGGGAAAAATTAGCACCTATTTCATGGTGGGGATATTATGGTGCCAAAACTCCAGAGTTACAAACCCTTGCATCTAGAGTTCTTGCACAGGTTTGCAGCTCTTCAGCAGTAAAGAGAAATTGGAGCACTTACGGCCCACGGTTTCATCCATTCAGTCAAGAGAAACAAACTTCAATCAACAAAGGCAAAAGATCTTGTGTACATTCACTCAAATCTCCACCTCATCTCTCGATCGAGGCCAAATTATAACGAGGGTCCTTCAAAGTTATGGGATGTGAATCCTGAGGATTTCGACTTTGGATACCCCTGAGTGCTTGATGGCTAACCTCTCTTTGGCTAGTCCTTTAGATCCTTTTGTTGTTGGAGATTTAGATGAGGCATCCATGCCTAGGTCTAGCTCAGTTATAGCAGGTTCTTCTGCCTCTGTTGTTGGTGGGAAGTTTGGTAGTACTAGTCATGCTACATCTTCTTCCCATGCTGCTTCATATAGTCAGTGTGGGGATTTAGGTGTTGTTCCATTGGAGGATGTGGAGGACCCTGACTATCTATCGGATTAGTCTAGACTCTATCTCACTCTAGATTTTCATATTTTCAGTTTTTCATTTCACTGTTTCAACTATGATACTTGTGGCCCATGGAGCTTTCTGGATAAGCTCAGTTTTTGTTATTTTGAAGAACTCTAGTCTTGACTCTTGACTCTTTATGAGTCTTTATTATTTATCATTTGATGTTATGGGCCTTAGTTGACTCATTTGATTATTGATACGATGATATGATGCTATGTTGACAGCTGTTATAACTTTACTGCTTTTTTCCTTAATATTAATGATTCATGAATCATGATGGTATGGGCCTCAGTTGACTCATTGAGCCATTTGATATGATATTATGATGTTATCATGTTATGAATGATGAATTATTTGAATTTCAATTTATGAATGATGTTATCATTATAAATTTAAAATTTTAATTTTTAACTTTTAATTTTTAAATATATATTTTAATTTTTTTTATTAAAAAAATTAGGGTTAGGGTTCTGAATCCCCGATTCCTAATTTTGGGATGAGTGTTGTACCCTCAACGGATTCTTCAGCCAATTCCGATCGCACCCACAGTTCTTGTAACTTTGATGTTATCATGTTATGAATTATGAATTATTTCAATTTCAATTTATGAATGATGTTATCATTATAAATTTAAAATTTAAATTTTTAACTCAAAATTTTTAAATATATATTTGAACTTTTTTTATTAAAAAAATTAGGGTTAGGGTTCAGAATCCCTGATTCCTAATTTTGGGATGAGTGTCACACCCGCACCGGATTCTTCAGCCGATTCTGATTGCAAATTTTTAACTTAAAATTTTTAAATATATATTTTAATTTTTTTTATTAAAAAAATTAGGGTTAGGGTTCAGAATCCCTGATTCCTAATTTTGGGATGAGTGTCGCACCTGCACCGGATTCTTCAGCCGATTCCGATCACACCCATGGTTCTTGTAACTTTGCCGGTAGTACATCTGCTATCAGCCTATCACCCATCCTTAATGAATGTGACCCTTTTATGACAATGAGCCATGATACTACCAAGCATGGGAATATAAAAATGCATTTAACATCTTTGGTTGGAGGTTCTTGGATTCTTGTTTTTATTTTTCGTTTATACCATTCTTGTCATAGCTTGTATCGGAAGTGTATTTTTCTCATGCCTTCTAATCCAGCAAAGAAATCAAGCCTTGCAATGGGTGATACATTTACATCATTTTCAGGCAGTGATTGGATACAAGAGGGGGGCAACCTGATAGGAGGATATTTCTCCTGAATAGGTAAACCGTCTATTTCTGTAACTACTATGTTGATAACTGTTTCACAGAGTCTAGCAAGATGGGTTTGAAAGAGCCTCTGCTCTTTTGTATGTGTTGCACAATATAGCCTTACAGAGATTTGTTGACCTGAATAGGCAACTTAATGCTTTAGCATTTTTACATGATAAAACTCTTCGATTAAAGCATGCAATGGCACAGGGAGGTGATGATCTGCCTATTCAATGTAAGGAAAGAAAGCGGTTGGAGAAATTGCTTCAGATTTCAAAGCAAGAGGCATCAGCTTTGATTTTATTTTGAAGTTTTCATTTTCCATTTGTAGAAAAGGCTGAACATAAAACCTGCACCGTTGAGTTTGACAATAATAGGCTGTGGGCATGGAATTCAGTTGTCAGGATACTGAATGAAGATTCCTTAGTCACGGAAATTTGGCAGCTTGTATGCAATAACGTGGATGTTTGGTCATGTCATGCCTCTAAGAAAAGTATGAAGAAATTTGTTTCAAATTTGTTTTGAAATTGCTTGGAAGTTTCTTGTCTATTTTAAAAGGGAACTGCACTGATGTTAGTTTTCAGTTAGTTGAGAAACAAATGGAAAATGAACAAGGTAGTTACAAATTACAATAGATGAGACATCTTCACAGATGCTAAGGAATTCAGTTCTGTATGAGCAACAGATTGTAGATTCCCATCAATAGAGTACAAAAGAACTAAGGAAAAGACTTACAAAAAGAAATTACATGAGGGAAATCGAATGAACATGTTCATTGCTGGGCTGCATCAATGGAGCTAACCTGCCTATATAATGTTTCTTCATGTAGCTTTTAGTCTCACAAATCTGACTTGCTTCCATCTAAACAAAATGGGGACCATGGCCAGAGGTTGCATTGTTTTCCAGTAGTATCGAATTTTACTCATTGTGTAGTACTTTTAAGGTCAATATCTTGATGGCTATAGTAGTAATCTACTTAAAACTAAACAAATAAGTGGGAGCATATTAGCTTGCGAAAAAGTGTTGAATAAAACTTATATTAGGACAAAGGTGAGGAAAATTAAAGTACCGGATCCCGACAGTGTACAGGGGTGGCTGGGTACATCTCATCAGTCAGTCATGAAAGTATATAAAAGCTAATGAAACTGCATCAAAGAATTTATGCAAAACTTCGAAAAGCTTTACAATAACTAGTTCAATGTTCAATTTCGTAAAACTGATAGTAAAAAAATAACTACTAAACATTTCCCTATATTTACCTCGGTTGTCTCTTTCTTTGCTGCAGCAGCCTTCTTCTTCCTGCCAATATCCAGACCGTAGTGCTGTTCATACCACTGACGGAAAGGAGCAGCATCAACCTGAATAATGGCACTCTTCACCAAAGTCTGGGTTCTAACAAGCTCATTATTAGATGCATTGTAAACCACGTCTAATATACGAGTCTTACGAGTCACAGCCTCAGAACCCCAAGAATAGTTACCAGTATCGAGTCTCAAAGCCCTCCACTTCACATTACCTCCTCTCACACGCACCCTTCTCACTGTCTTGTTACTCGACAGTTTTGTCATTGAAGGCTGTCTTCCCAACTCATACCTGCACGTATTGCAAAAACCCAAACACGTTAGAAATATAAAACCCTACAGAACTTAACCCCCACAACAGGTTCCTTGACATCAAAATCTTTTATCGTTTCAATGAAATTAATAGCCCTACTACAAAACTTATGGAATTAAAAAGTCTTTATCATCCACCAAAACCTCCACAAAGAGGATCGCCATGAACAAGTACTATTGAAACACGGACTACCAATCAAAAATCAAAACTTCTGGTCTACATATAAACCACCAAATTGCAGATCTCCATCGTTTACAAAAAGTTCCAAACCTTGAACCCCTTGAACCCACCCCACGGAGACTAATATAATAATAATAATAATAATAAACATAAAACAGCAAATATGTTTGTATTGACAGAAAATAGTGCTCAACTATTCAAGGTTGAAACCCCTTACTTTCGCTTCTTCCTCCAGACCTTCTTCTTCCCTCCAGTTGCACGTTTCTTGTGCAGTGAATCCCGTGAGATACCTGTATCATTGCATTTACGGGGTTGAGATTATTGTTACAGATCACTTAATAACAACAGTAGAGTACCAAGCAGCAATCTTCAGCCATAATAGTTCATACAGTGTTCAAATTAATGAAATATGCAATGAGACGGTAGAAATCTATGGCGGCAGGACTCGTACCCATGGTTTCTGAATCGGCCGGAACGTCTGCAGATCGCTGGCGAGGTCGGACCGCACCGCCGCTTGCCTTTAGCCAGTCCCCTCTCTCCGCTTACCTGGAGCAAAACTGAACTTATCACATACCTAATTAAAACCCTATCTTAAACCCTGGTATTTTTAACATTAATTATTAAAAATGAAAATAAAATTAGAAACATTAAAAAAATTATTAAATCATTAAATCCTCCTTAACAAAATAACATTAAATATAAATCCAAAATCTAAACTATAGAAGTAGACAAATTTTCTACTTGGCCATTTTAAAAAAATCCAACTATATAGAAGTACACGAATTTTCTAAGTGTAATATATAAAAACATCATAGACTAAAAAACATTATTATCACTCAACACTTAATGTTATATAAATAAACAAGTGTTGCATGGCAGCATAGTCTCTATCGGGTTGAATTGGGAATAAATGTAGAGGTATGGAGACCCGAAGTAACCGTGAGTCGTTGATCTTGAAAGAGAGCAGGAACTGTTGATCCCCATCGTTGATCCGAATTATTTTCGGCACGAAATGAGAGTGGAGATATATTACAGAAATATTTAGAGATATTGCAAGAGAGACAACAATATAACATAGATGTAGTGGAAATAAAACAAGAGTCGCAGATATACAGTAATACACGATTTCTATTAACGAAATAAATGTACAGAGACTGTAAAATACAGAGTGAAAGACTTGCTAGAATGGTGGTAGCTTATTTCTGAGAAAAAATGTGATGGCTACTTGCATCCATGAGAAGATGATCATTACAATGAGGCTCTAAGGGTCTTTTTAACAAAAGTAAAATCCAAAACCCAAACCCCGGAAGATGAAAAGCCAAAAGGTTTGTGGGCCCCGATGGGGGTAGTTGATACGTCAACTCCCCAGGGGCGTAACTTTTGCATACGATCTTCATTTGGGGTGCTCAATAGCTCGTTGGAAAGATCTATCCGAGAACTACAACTTTTGGGTGAGCAACATGATTTACAATCCATGTTGCTCCCCGTTTTCTCAAAAACATCATTTAGGGCCTCAAAATGGCCCCGGAAGTTAAAAACTGCTAAAAATAGTAAATTACCAAAATTGTCAGAAACATGTTTTGGGTCAGTTGGAGAAGGTGGGTGGCCACCGATATCCACCTGGATCAATCCTCCCTCCTTAGGAAGCAATGGTCTTCATTGCGTTGAGTTCCCGAGGGAGAGGGGAAAGCGATTGTTGAATCTCAATCTTGGTGATCTGCTTGCCTTGCTGGAGAAGTGGCGTTGCTTCGCTTGTTGAAGGCTATCACGAACCTTTGGCTGGAAGGTTTAGACATTTTTAACCAGTCTGACTATTTTAGATGACTGTGTGCAGAAGGAATCTTTATGTTTTGCCGCAACCTTGTCGACCTGCTTATGTTGGATAGAAGGTGCTTGGGCCGAAGATGTGGTGGTTGCAGCATCCTTCTGTTCACCTTTTGAACAGATTGTGAAGAAGCTGAAATTTGTAGTATGAGATACTACCTTGTGGAACTGTTTAGGTGGGGCAGTAATTGGAACTACCTCTGGTATTCTGTAGAGATGACCCCCCAAAGTAACAATGACACTACGGGGTCGAAACTCATAAATAGCATGGTGCTTCCACATATATGGTTGGCCCAAGAGAACATCACAGACATCCAGTGGGGCAACATCACATAATACCTCATCCCTGAAGGGTTGGATGTCATATGACAATCGACATTGTTGGTTGACACGAAGATCTTGTCCTTGGCGAAGCCACTCAATGTTGTATGGTTGCGGGTGTGGTGTTGTCGATAATCCCAATTGTTTGACGACCTCTACTGAGATGAGGTTCTTTTGGCTTCCGCTATCAACAATAAAATGCAGTGGGGTCCCCTTCACCCACATCTGTGAATGAAAAAGGCGCTCCCCCTCTTCAAGATCTGTTGGTTCTTCTGGTTGAATTGGTGCGGTCGCGACAATAGCAATGGGGTCTGCGTCGATGATCTGTCTTTTACCAGTATTTCCATAATCAGGTTCTGAATCAGGATTCGGCTCCTTGTCTTTGATCTCGGCCACCAATGACTGTTTTGAGCGACATTCATCGGTGTTGTGCCAGGGGCTTTTGTGGAAATCGCACAATTTTCCAATGTCCTTCTTTGTCTTCCCATGACCCTTATTTTCCTGTGGCTTGGACTGGTTTTCAGGAGACTGTTTTTTAGGGTTGTCTTTATCATACTTGGTTGTTGCGGATTTGCAGACCCGAACTCTCGTTTGTTCTGGTGCTTAAATTTTTGCTCGATTTTAACAGCATATCGATAAGCAGCACCGAGTGATGAGATGTCCAGAAAATCCATTTCAGTTTGGATGTATCTATGTAGAGCCCCACGGTATTTCATAACCAAATGTCGTTTGGAGTCTTTGATACCCAGCTTGGTGCGCAAGGTATGGAAGGTATTGGTGAACTCCGGAACTGCTTGGCCCCTCTCTTGCCGCAGTGTGGTCCATCTCATGTACTGGTCCTCATAGTTTCCAACAGG
>SNQJ01S0000265.1:430582-444834 GCA_010110895.2 Picea sitchensis
ACCAAATGTCGCTCGGAGTCTTTGATACCCAGCTTGGTGTGTAAGGTATGGAAGGTATTGGTGAACTCCGGAACTGCTTGGCCCCTCTCTTGCCGCAGTGTGGTCCATCTCATGTACTGGTCCTCATAGTTTCCAACAGGGTAGTACTGTTCCTTTACCGCATCCACAAAAAAATCCCAAGTGGGATCGGCCCCATATATTTTAGACTCCTCTGTGGAACTCTACTCCCAGTCAGTTTCCCACCAATGTTTGACATGGGGGAGAGCCTTAAGGAGTGTGAAGGTGATCTTTTCCTTGTCGGAAAAATTATGAACAGAGAAATAACCTTCTAACAGATTTAACCATTTATCTAGGGCATCCGCATCTATTTGACCTTCAAATACGAGAATATCAAAATTAACCCGTACCTTGAAAGGCGAGGTGCCTCCAAAGTGACCGCTTGATGAAGATGTGCCTGATGCTATCGGGAGGCATTGAAGAATGTGGGAAAAATTCTCCATCATTTTGTCCCTCTGTCGCGTGAGAGCTTGCTCAAGCAACAGACTGATAGGATCGTCTGCTCCGTCGTTTTTATTTTCTTCTACCATTGAGGGTTTCTTGGGTGTGCGAGAGCGATTGTCCTCAAGAGAGACAAGCTCGAGACCCAACTTGCTATACTCAGACCTCATCGGGGACATGCACAAAAAACGATCAAGAGCAGCCTGCTCTGATACCATTGATCCGGATTATTTTCGGCACGAAATGAGAGCGGAGATATATTACATAAATATTTAGAGATATTGCAAGAGAGACAACAATATAACAGAGATGTAGTGGAAATAAAACAAGAGTCGCAGATATACAGTAATACACGATTTCTATTAACGAAATAAATGTACAGAGATTGTAAAATACAGAGAGAAAGACTCGCTAGAATGGTGGTAGCTTATCTCTAAGAAGAGATGTGACGGCTACTTGCATCCGTGAGAAGATGATCATTACAATGAGGCTCTAAGGGCCTTTTTAACAAAAGTAAAATCGAAAACCCTAACCCCGGAAGATGAAAAGCCAAAAGGTTTATGGGCCCCGATGGGGGTAGTTGATACGTCAACTTCCCAGGGGCGTAACTTTTGCATACAATCTCTGTTTGGGGTGCTCAATAGCTCGTTGGAAATATCTATTCAAGAACTACAACTTTTGGGTGAGCAACATCGATCTATGATCCATGTTGCTCCTCGTTTTCTCAAAAACATCATTTAGGGCCTCAAAATGGCCCCAGAAGTTAAAAACTATTAAAAATAGTAAATTACCAAAATTGTTAGAAACATGTTTTGGGCCAGTTGGAGAAGGTGGGTGGCCACCGATATCCACCTGGATCAATAGCATACCCAAAATTCATCGTTTTGGCAGTTCGGGAGATTTGGCATGAGGTAAGTTGAAATATTCTTTGATTGGGATTTCCTTCACCAGTTTTATCGAATTTTTGTCAACATATGAAACATGAAATGCCATGTTCCTCAGCATTTAATGTAAGGGGTTCTTAATAATAGGGGTTGCTCTGCAATATCGTAGTTTCAGCTTCCAATTTTGATTTGAAAGTGTCGAAATGGCAGGGTTGATGAGGTGTGTTGGCATGGCGTGGATTGGCCAAATCAATGGCAGAGTCTTGTGCAATGTGTGTGTTTCTATAGTGCTTCTAAGATGTAACTTTAAGTGAAATTTATGATAAGATAATACAAATGCAGTATCTCGTTAGTTGAGTCGTAAATTTAATTTTAAGTGATGTAGAAATGATTGACAAAACTGTTAAAATAAAGCAAGGTATGAATTACACTCATTTGCAGTAGTAGAAAAAATGAAGATGTGCCCTTGACATATGATTAAGAATGCAACAATTTACACAAATCAGAGGTCTTGTTTTTACTCACAGTAAGAACAGAGGAAAAAATCGTAACTGAATGGACTTCTGATGTATTAAGATCACAGTGGATGTATTACTAAATTGTAATTATTCAATCTTGAAGAAGTGCAGAAGGAAGCTAATATGAACAGGAAATGGAAACATGGGGAAAACACATAACTCAAATTAAAGGAGACTTAGAATCTCTGTCTTCTCTTGTATTAATATTCAATAAGTTCTTTGTTTTACATTCAACCAAAAGAATCCTGAAAAAGATGTAAGATCTATGTATTGATACAAAACTTGTCTTAACTAGAAGTAGTTAGACTTTCCACAATATCTGCTCTAAATATAGAATACAATCCAAATTGAAAAACAGAGCGTAGATTTTTTTGAGTTATGGCTTGATGTGTTGGCACTTCATAAGCTCCTTTATTTGCTCCCGGATGTGCTTGCTTTCGTGTGTTCATTGAACTGGGTACACATTTCCATCAATGCTATGACAAATCTCGAAGGTTCAATGCTCTCATTCAATTCGAAGGCAAATACCTTCTTGTGTACTAGTGGTAGCTTCTCATGGATCTTCATTGCTACCTGGGTTGTAATTTGGTGTTGCAAACTAGGTTTTACCAACAGCTCGTTGATCTTGAACAAATCAATCTAGTTCATTTGTTGGATGATAGATTGTATACTTTCCTTATTCTTTCTAGAGCTTTCTTTATTCTTTTCTTTGTTGATTTGCTCAAGTGTCTCAGAGATATCATTACCTTTGAATTCAACCAACTATATCTCTACATCATACAAGGTATTCAGACAAGCCTCCTTCGCCTCCCCAACAAGCTTCTTTCTTTCTTCTAGGTTTGTCTCCCAAACTTTCAAGGCCATTTTACCTTTCACCTGTTCATATTGTGAAAAAGGAGCAAGACCAGGAATATTGGCTTTCTGTCTGCATACAATGAATTCCTGAAATTTGGATCTGGCCATACAGGCATCGTTTTCTTTCTCATAAATACTTTTCAGAGAATTATGTATTGCCTTATAGTATTTATGAATAGTATCAATTTTTTTACATAGATCATTTTGGACAGCTTCCAGCTTTTCATTAATTTCAGATGTTTGTTTTTGGAATGCAGTATTATATGTCTTTGTCTTTTCCAGTGAAGTTATTCCGGTCTGCAACTGTTGTATTGAACTATCTCGTTGAGTAATCATGGAATTACTAATCTGTAAATTCTGGACACACATCTCCAGTTTTTCCTATAGTTGCTTCATCTGTTGTTGATAAGCCAACTTGATTTTCTCTATGTCATAATTCATTATGCTCTTGATAATATGTTATGTGCTTTGCATTTCATTCTACAACTGTTCAACCAAGAGAGAATTTTCTTGCATTTGCTTTGTAAGATTTCCCACTGACCATTGGTTGGAAGTTGCAAAGGCTCTTAGTGAATTCGCAACCTTGTTGGCAAATTCAAGGTCATTTTGTTCATGTCCATCATATACTATTCAATGTCTCTTTGTGGTCACTCCTTCCTTCTAGTGAGATTTTTTTTCTGATGATAGCTTTTCTTTTCTTATTGAAAAAGAAACTTGATGGGGGCATCTCTTCAGGCAAGATGGGAGTGAGTTCGTCTAGATGGATGACTTCGGAACTAGGAACCTCAAAACTAGTTGATAAAGGAGTTACTGAGGGAATAGGGGAAATAAGTGCAGTATACTTTTCTGGACTAGTAACATTGGGAGTAACAATGGTAGTAATTGGTGATGAAGAGGGAAAAACATGACCATGTTTCATGAAGGCTTCAAGGGAAGGTAATAATTTTTGATCATTTAGGCCTAGCATTGATGCTTTTATCTGTTTAAATAATGCATCTGTATTCTTCAATACTTCTTCAGTTTTGTCCTCAGTGGAGCTACTTGGCTGGGGTTTTGTGGATCTAGTTTCATGTGAAGATGGAATGGGCTTTGACTCTCCTTGCAAAATCTTAGGCAAGTTGTTCCTTCTGTGCTTTTGAAATCTGAGAAAACCAGCTTGTTTGTCTGGAGGCAGAGTCTAAATTATGTTTTGGACTTCTTCATAGAATCTAGCACCTCGGAAAACATTGTCATAAGGGGAGTCTTCGTGTATATATATTTTCATGTTGAACTGGACCAAATGATTCTCTACCATCCTATGAGGATCATGTCTTTTGAATTTAATGTCAACTAATTTGACATCTTCCAAGGTTGTAGCTTGACTTTTGAATGACCAAAATCTAACAATGTAAACATGCCAACCTGTATGGGAAAAGTTGGTCATACCTTTTTCTGAGCCACTTTCAAGTCTTTGGCGATTCCTCTTGCCACTGTTTCGTATGCCACTTCTCTGCAGACCAGCCTATCAAGCAAGATTTTTGGAAGGGCATGGGAAGAAATGAAGCAGCCGAAACACTCTAATGTAGGAGAATTTCTCTTCAATGTACCAATCTGCAATTGTGCCTGAGTTTCCCATAATGTGCTCTAAAATCCTGGGCGGAGGGGTACCATAGATAACTACATGAATGGGTACCACTACATTGTGACAGATCTCATAAAAGAAATCTTTAGCATTTTCTTCCCATAGTTTGGAGTGGTAGAAATGTATAGGCTCGAAACTAGTTGGGGTCCAACTCTAGTTCATCAGGGCAAATGGAGCCATGAAGCAAATGGCATCCATGATGTAGGAGGACATGTAAAAAGGAGCATGTTTCCCTCTTGATTTCAATGATTTGTACTAGGCAACATCCTTAGCTAGGTTATCCGACAACATTTTTGCCCAATTGAAAGTATAGCCTTCGGTCACTTCATTGATTATAGACACTCATTCTACTATGAAATGTGCAAGGTTTTTCCTTCCAAATAACCGACATACCATCATGGCAATGTATAAAATGTGAGCATCTAAATATGTTGTGGAATATATACCATGAACGTCGGATTTAAACTTGGTTGGATTTCCCCACTAGGTCTCGATTATGTCATGACCATTTCTTCCATATTGAGTGCATTCTCTCCTTTCAAAATCCAGAATAAATGTTGCATTATACGTGTATTTGGGTGCGAAAGATAGTTTATACATTCTTGTATGTCCTCCAGATGAAAGGAGCCAACGAAGGTGTTCTGGTAACTGATAATGCTTCTGGTTTGAATGTCAACGTGCTCCGGAGCCCAACTTATCATGTCATTGTAGGGTATTATCTTTGGTCGAGCAACAATCCTGTGTAGTTGAGACTGAGCTACCAATATGAGCTTGGCTGACAACAAATCGTCTTCTTCTTCCGCTGAATCGTCCGGACAGAGAAGAATCTCATGTTCCAAGATATCGTAGACCTATTTCCAAGACTTGATGGCGTCTGTAATTTGTGAAGTGGTGTCTGAGTGAATATCTGTGTTTGGGTTGGAATCATCTATTGATGCATCTTGCTTCTTCCCTGGTTTGCGTGGCACCATAATTCTCAAAGAAATGAAATTAACCTTACTATGATAAGAGAAGTCTGTAAGCTCTCAATTACTGAATGAAAAACTCTAATTGCAAATGGTAGAATGACTTGAGATTCGAAATGTGTTTATTCATAAAGTCTATCAATCTTTGTATCGATCTACTGACAAGGTGATTATTAAAAATCTATGGAATTTATTAACTAGCGATTGTGATATTTACCCAAATATTTAACTTTAGCCAGTTATAAATGTCATTAATACTTCGACGGTTCGGTGTTCGCAGGTTTTGAATGTAAGACGACAGAAATCTCTGGAAGGCAGAATTGCGGGAGCAACTAATCACTTTTATGTTTTAATTAATCGTGCTTTAAAATCCTTTAGCTTTAAGTACTTCTGAATTTCGGTATTTGGGGGTTTTGAATGAAGGATGATAGAAATCCTCCGAAGGCGGAATTCCTGGAGTAAACATTCGAACTGTTATAGGTATTTCGGGGCTTCGAAACCCTGGAGCTCTCGGAGTTCATTTGCTTAAATGTGCAGCTCGTACTTCGACACTTTGGCATTTGGGAGTTTTGGATGTAGCACAACAGAAATCTCCCGAAGGCCGAATTTGTGGAGTGATTAGTTAATAGTTAACAATGATTAATTAAAATTGTTAAATGTTTTATTATTTTTTTGAAACATTTTTATTTGTTATGATATCAAATGCTTTGGCACTTTGATAGTTCAGCGGTCCTGAAAGCAATCTTTGTTTTATTTTCCGAAGGGCAATCTCCCAGAGTGACGTGGCTGTGACGACATCATTTTTAGTGACGTGTCAAGAAAGGATGGGCGACACGTTTCACCTGAAAATGTGTGAATAAGCTGACACAAATGTTTAAAACAAGTGATAGATGCCAGGCCAAGAACAAAATTAATGACACGTGTCCTATAACTCATTTGTAGACCCTTTTAAATATTATCGCGAGGAAATGTCTTCAGGACTTCGGAGCTTCGTAGATTCAGGGTTTTTGTTGTTTAGATGCCTTGAAACTCCCGAAGCGCGAAGTCCCGAAATGACCGTTGAAAGTTTTCTTTTAAAATTCAGGCAGCTTTATAATCCGGAGAACACAAGAGTCGTTTGATCAAATTTAATGCAACTCATCAACGAATGATATTGTTAGTGCCTTATTAATACATAAGATCATGGATTTATTTAATTGAAAAGCAATTCCCTAAGTTTTTTTGGTGAAATTTTATTTTTAAGAGGTAAAAGCAAAAGATTTTAAAATTTAAAAGTTTAAAATTCTAAAGTGTTCTAACAACTTCAATTATCTTACAAGATGAAGAAGATACTCTAAGATTGGGCACTCGGGGTGTCATCCTTATACATATTAGTCAATTGTCCATTTAGGTTACAAAGAATCATTCTTACAATATGAGGTCCAGATGTGGAAATGGTGATGGAAGATGCTTTGGAAGACCTAAAGTCCAGCATAAAACTAACACATATATGTCGCTTCAGATCAACGACACCTATGCATTTGGAGTTTCAAAATCGTGTGGGTTTTAAGAACAAGCATGAACTTGCGAAGCCCTAAATAGTCGAAGTGTCGCAGATCCGAATGCCCGAAGTGCCACGTCACTTTGGGCATGTACCACTCTGGGAGATTTCAATCCAAAACAGGCCGAAATCACCGAAGAGCCGAAGTCAAGAACTCCCGAGATACTTAATGATAAGATACACTAATCTTGGGTTAATTAGAAATAAACATGGTTAATGACTATGGGTCTGTACCACTCCGGGAGTTATACGAACTCTGCATACAAAAACTCCCGAAGGGCGAAGTGCCAGAGGCACCTGGTACTCATCTGTGAAGGACACATGGCATATGTTTAATGACACTATCTTAATGGCATAAATAAACTCACTATAGAATATTATGAATCAATTTTCTTAACTAGATGGGAAAAAATTGAATAAGGATGTCACATTAAAGGAAGATCACTATTTCATGTTTACAGTGCAAGGAAAACTTCAAAATGAAGACATTAACGTTTCCATAGGTCCAAGTTCCACTTATACCTACATCAATGCTCACTCAATGAAAAAATTATGAATATCTTCAAGAAGCATCACATAGTTCAATGGCAATGGTGAGAAGGCCCTTGTATATGAATAATTGAAATTGATCATGGATAAATACATTTTGCATTCAAACTTCCATACCTCTTATACAGTAGGAGTTGATATTATTGTTGGATCAACTTGGTTATCATTTTTGGGAACATTCTCTTTTAATTTAGAGAAGGGTTTAATGACTTTATGGTATAAGAATAAGAATTTAATATTGCAAATCAAAGTGCACTTAAAACCTTCTCCAAATGATAAGAAACATTTGAAGGCCAATGAAGATCATGACTATTATTCGCAAACAAAATGTTTTAGTGTGTTACAAAAGAAAAGAGGAAGTAAGGTAGAAAGATGTAGAAGAAGAAACAATAATATCTCAGCTTCTCTTCCATGGTGCTCTTCCTCTGTATGATTAATCTTCCAGTGAAAAAAATAAATAGTTTGAAGACAATTATAGGACCAAAAGATAAGCAAGTCAAGGTAAAAAAAAGTGGAGCCATATCAACCTCCACATGAGCATGAGAAAAAAAATCAATTGAACAAATAATTTCTTGATAGCATGACTTAAACCCACAATTTCAAAAGGAAAAGGGAATAATTATGGATATACTAGGCATCGAAAGAACAATAGTCATGGGATGGGAAACTGTCACGCTAGTGGAGAACTTATGCAGATGGAAAAAACATCCACCTTTCTCCATAGCACATGGCACCACAACTTTTCAACTCAACGACAAGACCACACATGTTTACTTGTCCTAGACTACGCCTAACACTTAGACACATTCACCATTTAACAATCTTATGATTACATTCATACTTAGAACATCCAATAATAAGACAAATGCATCAAGACACAGTTAAACAAATGTGCAAGTAAGGTGGGCTACCAAACTAGCCTAATACCCAAGTTTTATTACAAAGGAAATAGTGTGTTGAGCTTGCAGCTCATACCACACCAAAGATATTTTTACAAGCAACTTCTGCTTAGTTTATCCAAGAATACCCTATGCGAAATACAAAAGATAGACCTTCTTTATATCACCTTGTGAAACCCTTTATGCCACTAACCAAAACACTTGACGAATAACTTTGCACTTCGCCTTCATGATTCAATCTTGCAGTTCATGTTTCCCTTGCTTTCGTTCGTTTGGCATGCAACACCCAACCTCACTACCAGACTCAACTCATTCATCGAATTCCTTGTATTCAAGAAAGCTTAGCCTCTTTTGTTGTATTCATTGCAGAATCCACAAGGCAACAAAAGTCTCCTAACATGTGTGACTTGGCCCCTTGGGAGGAGATCGCCCTCTCTACCAAGAATCTACCTCGGATGCCTTAGTCCTATGATTGTGAATTATGATTGTCACATCTCTATCTATCCTTTGTTTATGTCTCACCCTTGTGCATATATAGGCGCTTACCCTCATGAACCAACGCATCTCAGGCCCATGAGACAATGTGTCATTTGGAAAGTTTTTCCACTTACTAATTGATCAACCTTCATTAGGTGTGCATGCCCCTTATGTGAATCGACATGACTCGCCTAAGCGTGCCCTCCTTGCCTTGGTCGGCTCATTCATTTCGTTGGGCGCCCAAGCATTTCCCGCAAACTTCGTTCAACCGTCCCATGGTCTTACTTGTGTTGCATGACACATTGACTATGTCCACCAAACTCTTCAATCGATGCCACCATATATCCAACCAACTCGTCATTTAGGTGGGCACGTCCCTTAGGCGAGTCGGGACAACACACCTAAGCGCACCCTCCTCATGCCTTAGCCGATTTTCCATTTTGGTGATTCACCCGATCTTTCGCTCAAGACCTTCATCAAATGACATCGTCTAATTTATGTCATAAGTCAACTTGGGTTGAGTTTCCCCATAGCATGTCGCACACCTAAGGAACCCCAACTCGCCCCATATATGAATACATTGTGACTTCAAGTGCACCGAGCATCCTGCCTACCTGGTCAAATTTGTTTCGGTTCGTTGTGGGAGGGTGCGCGCCTAGGTTTGGCAACCCATGTCTTACATCCTCCCCCACTCCAAGTTTTTTCCTCCCTCAAAAACATCCACAAAAATATGTTGTCTCCAAGCCTCTGCCCAAACTCATGCCTCCCCCGCTACTGTTGCTGGAAACCCCAAGTTTCATGCTGAAACAGAAACCCCAAATCCTGCATAGTGGAAACATGAAGTTTCCTATGAAGCAGAAACCCAAACTTTCCACAACACCTACAATCATCTGCAACACCATGCAACCATCCAGACTACCCAAAGTCATGGTGTGACCAACCTACCTCTTCCACAACTCTGTCTGCAATGTTTTGCAAGCTGCCTCTCTTGTTGTGATGATCACTCTCTGCCCTATTGCGATCCCAACCATTGTTGCAACCCCAATTAGAACATGAAAAAAGTCCTATCACATTGAACTACTGCACCCATACTCCAACTAAATTATGGCATGGCTCTGCACATGGTTAACCTCCACATTTCAAACAAGTTGGGTAGCTAATCCAACTTCCCCTCCAATTCATGAACACACCATTACACGACTGAATATATTCATTTATATCCAATGTCCACCACCTGCTCAAACGAAAAACACCAAGTAAAGATTGCACTTGCCTCCTTGTTATTGTCATCATCCAACTCTGTGAATAAGTTTTTTCATATCAACCAAGTATCACATGAGTGAATTATTGTACAACTAGATTCAGACACCTTCGCTATGTCGGTGTGCACAATCTTGTTCAAGAGCCAAACTGGTTGGATAATTGTTTGATCCAGGTGGATACCAGTGTCCACCCACCTTTTCTGACTGGCTCAAAACAGTTTTCTGGCAATTTTGGCAATTTACTATTTTTAGCAGGTTTTAACTTCCAGAGCCATTTTGAGGGCCTAAATGAAGGTTTTTCGAGATCGAGGTTCTCAATTATTGCAAAAGGCATGATTGAGCCCCCAAAACGAATCTCCTCGATGATACCTTTCCAACGAGCTATCATACGCCTAAAACAGAGATCGTATGCAAAAGTTACGACCCCAGGAAGTTGATGTACTAACTTACCCAAATGGGGCCCACATGAATTTTGGCGCTTCATCTCCTAGGGTTAGGTTTTTGGATGTCTAGTGTAACACCCTGTTTCCCCCAGCTTGTAAAAATAACTATATTGGCCAAGAACTATGGCAAACTCAAAGATGTGAATGTTTAATTTGATGGACCTTTGTATAAAAGGTCGATGAATGTAAATTATGTTATGAATACGAGTTCCATGACTGCTGGGAGGGGATGTGCTAAAAGAGACCACGATGGATAATGAGAGGTGGTGGAAGGGACCTGGAATGGTTGCATTAAATTCCACCGAACCAATACCGTACTGGTTTTTACTTGCTCAAAGACCAAAGCAACTCTTTGACCCTGGAATGAATTACCCGCCAGGATGGTAGGTAGGGAGGCTCCTCAAGAGTTAATGAGGGGATGGGGGTGAACTGCCCATCCGTATAAGCTCTCAGACCTGACCATGGACGAGGGAATTCGCGCCACACACAATCTTGTAGAAGAGGCAAGAAAGGAAGTGTGGGGAACAGGGGAGAGAATACGCGCGACAGGGATCACGAAAGAGAATCGAGAGGAACTCTGGAAATACAGGGAGTTCTGAACAGAGGAGAAGGAGAGTAACCTTCGTCCTTGACTTCCGTTGAGCTAGAAGTAGGAGACTAAATCTCAAGCATCGTGGTCTAGCTCGTGGGTGGCTAGTTGTAAATCCGTTTGAAGTCACTGAGCCTACGGTTGGGTGGAAACGAGCACCCCTCTCAGCAATTGTGTCACGTATGGTGTTTCTGATAAGTGTTATGTCTTGAATTTTGAATTGAATATCACGAACGCATGCTCATGTTTATACGCTCATAAATGGTTTCTGTATAGAAGTGTTTGCCTTGTGTTTTGATTAGAAATAATGGATGCATGCATATACTTATATGACCATAATCGGTTTATGTATAGAAGGAATAAGTTCATAATACGAGTCTGTTCCCTTGAGATTTGTCCCATCTACTTGACTCACGCCATGTCCTGGTTTGATTTCTTGAAGGCACCTCCTCCCGGGAAGTTTCCTCGCATTCTAGAGCCGGAGTGAGTTCCTTGAAAAGACTACCGTCATAGTAAACCCACGAGTTTACTTTACCCCTGTCACAGAGTTCATAGTTCGGCGAATTAGGAAGGATTTTCAGTCAGGTCACCAAGCCAAGGGATAATTACCCAAGAACCCTCTGAAGGATCATGTGATCTGAGTCTGGAAACCTGGTACAAGAAAGAGTAGTTATCTCAGGTTTTGAAGTCGTGGGAGTTCGAAGCTCTGAGAGGCTGAATCTCGTGACTCAAGCTCAGAAAGGACAGTGAGTCCAGTTATTGAAAGAGAATACCGCATCGTTTGGTAGACAAATAATCAGAATCCTTTCTGAAATACCCCAGATCTGTCAAGACCGACGGATCTAGAGGAGGAGCGCAGGTATTAACACCTCGACCCCTTCAGCCTTCGAAAGTAGCGATGGGATCTAGGACCGCAGATCCAAGGATATGTCGGAGCTCTATTGAGTCGTTAGATCTGGAGGCATGGATCAACATTCGTTGATCTCGAGGTAAGGGGCGCATGGTTTAAGTTTTTCGTCATTTCGACACCTGGGAAACCAAAGGGCAAGACCCCTCATCTTTGCAAGTAGCGAAATCCCGGTATACGAAACCCCGACGCACTCTGTGGATGAGCCGGTTTAGTGTGAATAAGTTTCGGTGTTTCGACACCCGGGAAACCAAAGGGCAAGACCCTTCGTCTTCGTCAGTCGCGAAATCCCGGTATACGAAACCCCGAATCGGTTTAGCGTGAATAAGTTTCAGCGTTTCGGCACTCGAGAAACGAAAGGGCAAGACCCCTTGTTTTCGCAAGTCGCGATATCCCGGTATACGAAACCCCGAATCAGTTTAGCGTGAATAAGCTTCAGCGTTTCGGCACCCGGGAAACCAGAGGGCAAGACCCCTCGTCTTCGCAAGTCGCGAAATCCCAGTATACGAAACCCCGATGCGCTCTGTGGATGAGCCCTAGGTCACAGGACAGGGTCATGTGGTAGAAGGAGTGGGTAGGCGCTAGCAGTTAATCAAGGGTCTAAACTCGGGAATCGACATTTCGGGTCCTGAAAGTATTTGGACCGTCCATTTGTAGAGAATGCACGGCGAAGATCTAAAGCCACCGGGGTTCTGGACATCGGAGGAATAGGAGTGAAGACCCTGCCAGAAATCCCGAAAGGTAGAATGTCGGGATTTAATCCGGGCCGTTGATCAAGTCGACGATCTGGACCGTAGATCCGGATGATACTGGGCTTTCGGGGATTGAAGGAACAAGGGTTCCTTGCAACAAAAATCTCGAAAGTATGTTCACAGAGGTGGTCACATGGAGGAGGATAAGGGAAGGGATGGTCTGCGTTAGGCCCCATAGAAATTAAGGGATTCTGTCCCTCGAAGAAAAGACGAAAAATCTTAGTTGTCATAGTGGGTGTGTGACAAATTGGTATCAAAGCATGGTTACAACACTTGGCCTACTTGGGCTCATGAACGAGTTGCGCAAAAACTCCATTTGAAGTACTCTTAAAAGGAGTAACTCTCTATCCTAACCCCCTTTAAGAAAATTCGAAGTTAAGAATGAAAATTCCTATTGTATGTATGCATTTGAAAAATATGAATTATGCACTGATTGTGAATGAATATAATGTTGACTAACAACAAGTGTTTTTTTTCTGCACAACAAGCGGACGATCAACCGCGGGAAACTGCAGACGCATAGAATGGTGACGCACCACGAAGTAGGGGATGGCTCCCACAATAGAGACGAAGAGTCTAACGAAAGGAGAGCGGTAGAGACCCCTCCAGATCTAGCCGAGACTGTGAGAAGCCTCATGGTCGAACTACAGAGCTGCAAGATCGACAACGAGAGGTTGATAAAAGAGCAAGAGAAGCAAACCGAAATTAATGCAGTCTTGCTGCAGAGTTTATCTGACATACAAAGACAATTGCAGCATGGACCTGACACCAGTCACGCGGACCAACGACAGACAAAGAAAAGTCGAAGTCCACCTGAGATACGGAAACGTGGTCTTTTAAGTGGCCACACTGGGAAGAGCACCTCGAGAAAGGTCCACCCCAGAGATAAGGGACAAGCGTCTGACGATTCCTTTGGAAAGGATGATCTGAAAATAGAAGGTTGACTTGTTATGCTATGCAAGCACCCTCTACTTCATTAAAAATAAACTTTACAGGACCTTGATTCATGTGTATAAATATGCAAGATAAAATTATGTGTTAAGTTCATGCATCTTCTTGTAAATATTTATGTGTGAGGAATTGTTCTTTTAGATGGTTAAATATGTACTTTAAACAACTACACAACAACACAACTTGCAGCAAATAAACCATCAAACTCACAAAAAGAACAAGTTGATAAAGGAGTTCACCCCCCTCCGGGCTACCTCTCCTTGAGCCTCCATCAATGGACTTGGCTCTCTGGGATTAATTAGTCAAAAGTTATTTTACAAGCTGTTGTTCAACTCCAATAGAAAAACAGACTGTACCATTGGGATCAGAACACATAAAAACCCCAAAAATGACTAATAGAACTATGAAAACGGATCATGGCTCATCCGGGCATGACCTCTTCTACATGTGGCCATAAGCTTCCCTGAGCTTCTCTTTGGAAAAAACACCTGTAAAAGTCCTCAAAAGCCTCTGAAACCTGTCCCAATGTGTTCAGAGCATAT